>JAWPHD010007378.1:0-129815 GCA_037043455.1 Cyrtodaria siliqua
GCATATATATTCAGTTCTTACGCATATATATTCATTTCTTACACATATATATTCCGTTCTTATACATATATATTCAGTTCTTACGCATATATATTCAGTTCTTCCGTATATATATTAATTTCTTACGCATATATTTTCAGTTCTTACGCATATATATTCAGTTCTTACACAAATATATTCAGTTCATACACATATATATTCCGTTCTTACGCTTATATATTATTACACATATATTCCGTTCTTACACATATATATTCAGTTCTTACACATATATATTCCGTTCTTACACATATATATTCCGTTCTTACACATATATTCAGTTCTTACGCATATATATTCTGTTTTACGCATATATATTATGTTCATACATATATATATTCCGTTACTACGCATATATATTCAGTTCTTACGCATATATATTCATTTCTTACACATATATATTCCGTTCTTATACATATATATTCAGTTCTTACGCATATATATTCAGTTCTTACGCATATATATTCAGTTCTTACGCATATATTTTCAGTTCTTACGCATATATATTCAGTTCTTACGGATATATATTCAGTTCTTACGCATATATATTCAGCTCTTACGCATATATATTCAGTTCTTAAGCATATATTCAGTTTTACGCATATATATTCAGTTCATACACATATATATTCCGTTCTTACGCATATATATTCAGTTCTTACACATATATATTCCGTTCTTACACGTATATATTCCGTTCTTACACATATATTCCGTTTTTACACATATATATTCCGTTCTTACACGTATATATTCAGTTTTTTCACATATATATTCAGTTCTTACGCATATATATTCAGTTCTTACACATATATATTCAGTTTTTACAAATATATATTCGGTTCTTACACATATATATTCGGTTCTTACACATATATATTCAGTTCTTACACATATATATTCCGTTCTTACACATATATATTCCGTTCTTACACATATATATTCCGTTCTTACACGTATATATTCCGTCCTTACACATATATATTCCGTTCTTACACATATATATTCCGTTCTTTCACATATATATTCAGTTCTTACACATATATATTCCGTTCTTACACATATATGTTCAGTTATTACACATATATGTTCAGTTCTTACGCATATATGTTCAGTTCTTACGCATATTTATTCAGTTCTTACGCATATATATTCAGTTCTTACGCATATATATTCAGTTCTTACACATATATATTCAGTTCTTACGCATATATATTCTTACACATATATACCGTTCTTACACATATTTATTCCGTTCTTACACATATATATTCCGTTCTTACACATATATTCCGTTCTTACGCATACATATTCAGTTTAACACATATATATTCAATTCTTACACATATATATTCCGTTCTTACGCATATATATTCAGTTCTTACGCATATATATTCAGTTCTTATGCATATATGTTCAGTTATTACACATATATTTTCAGTTCTTACGCATATATGTTCAGTTCTTACGCATATTTATTCAGTTCTTACGCATATATATTCAGTTCTTAGGCATATATATTTAGTTCTTACACATATATATTCAGTTCTTACGCATATATATTCTTACACATATATACCGTTCTTACACATATATATTCCGTTCTTTCGCATATATATTCCGTTCTTACGCTTATATATTCTTACACATATATTCCGTTCTTACACATATATATTTAGTTCTTACACATATATATTCCGTTCTTACACATATATATTCCGTTCTTACACATATATTCCGTTCTTACGCATACATATTCAGTTTTACACATATATATTCAGTTCTTACACATATATATTCCGTTCTTACGCATATATATTCAGTTCTTACGCATATATATTCATTTCTTACACATATATATTCCGTTCTTATACATATATATTCAGTTCTTACGCATATATATTCAGTTCTTCCGCATATATATTAATTTCTTACGCATATATTTTCAGTTCTTACGCATATATATTCAGTTCTTACACAAATATATTCAGTTCATACACATATATATTCCGTTCTTACGCTTATATAATCTTACACATATATTCCGTTCTTACACATATATATTCCGTTCTTACACATATATATTCCGTTCTTACACATATATATTCCGTTCTTACACATATATTCAGTTCTTTCGCATATATATTCAGTTTTACGCATATATATTATGTTCATACATATATATATTCCGTTCCAACGCATATATATTCAGTTCTTACGCATATATATTCATTTCTTACACATATATATTCCGTTCTTATACATATATATTCAGTTCTTACGCATATATGTTCAGTTCTTACGCATATATATTCAGTTCTTACGTATATATTTTCAGTTCTTACGCATATATATTCAGTTCTTACGCATATATATTCAGTTCTTACGCATATATATTCAGCTCTTACGCATATATATTCAGTTCTTACGCATATATTCAGTTTTACGCATATATATTCAGTTCATACACATATATATTCCGTTCTTACGCATATATATTCAGTTCTTACGCATATATATTCATTTCTTACACATATATATTCCATTCTTACACGTATATATTCCGTTCTTACATGTATATATTCCGTTCTTACACATATATATTCCGTTCTTACACATATATATTCTGTTCTTACACATGTATAATCCGTTCTTACACGTATATATTCCGTTCTTACAAATATTTATTCCGTTCTTACACATATATATTCCGTTCTTACACATATATTCCGTTCTTACACGTATATATTCTGTTCTTACACATATATATTCCGTTTTTACACATATATATTCCGTTCTTACACGTATATATTCTGTTCTTACACATATATATTCCGTTCTTACACGTATATATTCCGTTCTTACGCATATATATTCAGTTCTTACGCATATATATTCAGTTCTTACACATATATATTCTGTTCTTACAAATATATATTCGGTTCTTACACATATATATTCGGTTCTTACACATATATATTCCGTTCTTACACATATATATTCCGTTCTTTCACATATATATTCCGTTCTTACACATATATATTCCGTTCTTACACATATATATTCCGTCCTTACACATAAATATTCCGTTCTTACACATATATATTCAGTTCTTACACATATATATTCCGTTCTTACACATATATGTTCAGTTATTACACATATATGTTCAGTTCTTACGCATATATGTTCAGTTCTTACGCATTTTTATTCAGTTCTTACGCATATATATTCAGTTCTTACGCATATATATTCAGTTCTTACGCATATATATTCAGTTCTTACGCATATATATTCTTACACATATATACCGTTTTTACACATATTTATTCCGTTCTTACACATATATATTCCGTTCTTACACGTATATATTCCGTTCTTACACATATATATTCCGTTTTACACATATATATTCCGTTCTTACACGTATATATTTTGTTCTTACACATATATATTCCGTTCTTACACGTATACATTCCGTTTTACACATATATATTCCTTTCTTACGCATATATATTCAGTTGTTACGCATATATATTCAGTTCTTACGCATATATGGTCAGTTCTTACGCATATATGTTCAGTTCTTACGCATATATATTCCGTTCTTACGCATATATGTTCAGTTCTTACGCATATATATTCAGTTCTTACGCATATATATTCAGTTCTTACGCATATATTCAGTTCTTACGCATATATATTCAGTTCTTACGCATATATGTTCAGTTATTACACATATATGTTCAGTTCTTACGCATATATGTTCAGTTCTTACGCATATATATTCAGTTCTTACGCATATATATTCAGTTCTTACGCATATATTCAGTTCTTACGCATATATTATTCAGTTCTTACACATGTATATTCAGTTCTTACGCATATAAATTCAGCTCTTACGAATATATATTCAGTTCTTACGCATATATATTCAGTTTTACGCATATATATTCAGTTCATACAGATATATTTTCCGTTCTTACGCATATATATTCAGTTCTTACACATATATATTCCGTTCTTACACGTATATATTCCGTTCTTACATGTATATATTCCGTTCTTACACATATATATTCCGTTCTTACACATATATATTCTGTTCTTACACATATATAATCCGTTCTTACACGTATATATTCCGTTCTTACACATACTTATTCCGTTCTTACACATATATATTCCGTTCTTACACATATATTCCGTTCTTACGCATATATATTCCGTTCTTACACATATATTCCGTTCTTTCGCATATATATTCCGTTCTTTCGCATGTATATTCAGTTTTACGCATATATATTCAGTTCTTACGCATATATATTCAGTTTTTACACATATATATTCTGTTCTTACACATATATATACAGTTCTTACGCATATATATTCCGTTCTAACACATATATATTCCGTTCTTACGCTTATATATTCTTACACATATATTCCGTTCTTACACATATATATTTAGTTCTTACACATATATATTCCGTTCTTACACATATATATTCCGTTCTTACACATATATTCCGTTCTTACGCATACATATTCAGTTTTACACATATATATTCAGTTCTTACACATATATATTCCGTTCTTACGCATATATATTCAGTTCTTACGCATATATATTCATTTCTTACACATATATATTCCGTTCTTATACATATATATTCAGTTCTTACGCATATATATTCAGTTCTTCAGCATATATATTAATTTCTTACGCATATATTTTCAGTTCTTACGCTTATATATTCAGTTCTTACACAAATATATTCAGTTCATACACATATATATTCCGTTCTTACGCTTATATATTCTTACACATATATTCCTTTCTTACACATATATATTCAGTTCTTACACATATATATTCCGTTCTTACACATATATATTCCGTTCTTACACATATATTCAGTTCTTTCGCATATATATTCAGTTTTACGCATATATATTATGTTCATACATATATATATTCCGTTCCTACGCATATATATTCAGTTCTTACGCATATATATTCATTTCTTACACATATATATTCCGTTCTTATACATATATATTCAGTTCTTACGCATATATGTTCAGTTCTTACGCATATATATTCAGTTCTTACGTATATATTTTCAGTTCTTATGCATATATATTCAGTTCTTACGCATATATATTCAGTTCTTACGCATATATATTCAGCTCTTACGCATATATATTCAGTTCTTACGCATATATTCAGTTTTACGCATATATATTCAGTTCTTACGCATATATATTCAGTTCTTACGCATATATATTCATTTCTTACGCATATATATTCCATTCTTACACGTATATATTCCGTTCTTACATGTATATATTCCGTTCTTACACATATATATTCCGTTCTTACACATATATATTCTGTTCTTACACATGTATAATCCATTTTTACACGTATATATTCCGTTCTTACAAATATTTATTCCGTTCTTACACATATATATTCCGTTCTTACACATATATTCCGTTCTTACACGTATATATTCCGTTCTTACACATATATATTCCGTTTTTACACATATATATTCCGTTCTTACACGTATATATTCTGTTCTTACACATATATATTCCGTTCTTACACGTATAAATTCCGTTCTTACGCATATATATTCAGTTCTTACGCATATATATTCAGTTCTTACACATATGTATTCAGTTCTTACAAATATATATTCAGTTCTTACGCATATATATTCCGTTCTTACACATATATATTCCGTTCTTACACATATATATTCCGTTCTTACACATATATATTCACTTCATACACATATATATTCACTTCTTACACATATATATTCACTTCTTACACATATATACACATATATATTCAGTTCTTACGCATATATATTCAGTTCTTACGCATATATATTCCGTTCTTACACATATATATTCAGTTCTTACACATATATATACCGTTCTTACACATATATATTCCATTCTTACACATATATATTCCGTTCTTACACATATATATTCCGTTCTCACACATATATATACAGTTCTTACACATATATATTCCCTTCTTACACATATATATTCCGTTCTTGCGCATATATATTCCGTTCTTACGCATATATATTCCGTTCTTAAGCATATATATTCAGTTCTTATGCATATATATTCATTTCTTAAACATATATGTTCAGTTATTACACATATATATTCCGTTCTTACACGTATATATTCTGTTCTTACACATATATATTCCGTTCTTACACGTATATATTCCGTTTTACACATATATATTCCGTTCTTACGCATATATATTCAGTTGTTACGCATATATATTCAGTTCTTACGCATATATGGTCAGTTCTTACGCATATATGTTCAGTTCTTACGCATATATATTCCGTTCTTACGCATATATGTTCAGTTCTTACGCATATATATTCAGTTCTTACGCATATATATTCAGTTCTTACGCGTATATTCAGTTCTTACGTATATATATTCAGTTCTTACTCATATATGTTCAGTTATTACACATATATGTTCAGTTCTTACTCATATATGTTCAGTTCTTACGCATATATATTCAGTTCTTACGCATATATTCAGTTCTTACGCATATATATTCAGTTCTTACGCATATATGTTCAGTTATTACACATATATGTTCAGTTCTTACGCATATATGTTCAGTTCTTACGCATACTTATTCAGTTCTTACGCATATATATTCAGTTCTTACGCATATATATTTAGTTCTTACACATATATATTCAGTTCTTACGCATATATATTCTTACACATATATACCGTTCTTACACATATATATTCCGTTCTTACACATATATATTCCGTTCTAACGCATATATATTCCGTTCTTACACATATATATTCCGTTCTTACACGTATATATTCCGTTCTTACACATATATATTCCGTTTTTACACATATATATTCCGTTCTTACACGTATATATTCTGTTCTTACACATATATATTCCGTTCTTACACGTATATATTCCGTTCTTACACATAAATATTCCGTTCTTACACATATATATTCCGTTCTTACACATATATACCTTTTTTACGCATATATATTCCGTTCTTTCGCATATATATTCAGTTTTACGCATATATAATCAGATCTTACACATATATATTCAGTTGTACGCATATATATTCAGTTCTTACGCATATATATTCAGTTCTTACACATATATATTCCGTTCTTATACATATATGTTCCGTTCTAATGCATATATATTCCGTTCTTCCACATATATTTTCCGTTCTTACACGTATATATTGCGTTCTTACACGTATATATTGCGTTCTTACACGTATATATTTCGTTCTTACACACATATATTCCGTTTTTACACATATATATTCGGTTCTTACACATTTATATTCAGTTCTTACGCATATATATTCAGTTCTTACGCATATATATTCAGTACTTACGCATATATATTCAGTTCTTACACATATATATTCAGTTATTACACATATATATTCACTTCTTACACATATATATTCCGTTCTTACACATATATATTCCGTTCTTACACATATGTATTCCGTTCTTACACATATATATTCCGTTCTTACGCATATATAATCTGTTCTTACGCATATATATTCAGTTCTTACGCATATATATTCAGTTCTTACACATATATATTCAGTTTTACGCATATATTTTCAGTTCTTACGCAAATATATTCCTTTCTTACACATATATTTCGTTCTTACGCATATATATTCAGTTTTACGCATATATATTCAGTTCTTACGCATATATATTCAGTTCTTACACATATATCATCAGTTCTTACGCATATATATTCCGTTCTTACACATATATATTCCGTTCTTACACATATATATTCAGTTCTTACACATATATCATCAGTTCTTACGCATATATATTCCGTTCTTACACATATATATTCCGTTCTTACGCATATATATTCTTACAAATATATTCTGTTCTTACACATATATATTCAGTTCTTACACATATATATTCCGTTCTTACACAACTATATTCCGTTCTTACGCATATATATTCAGTTCTTACGCATATATATTCCGTTCTTACGCATATATAATCAGTTCTTACGCATATATATTCAGTCCTTACGCATACATGTAGTAATGGTCATCTGAATATAGTTTTTGATGAAAATAAAACTCATACGTTTACTACCAGTTATTGTTACGTTTAATTGACGATAACATCAAAGGCTATTGATTATAAATAATATCATTTTTATACCATTATTTTTGTACATCTATCTACATTAAGGTTGTTTTAGGTTATTTTAATAGGTTATTTCAAAGAAGATGTTAGGAAAGACAGGTCGTAAAACAGTTACAAAAAACACTGTTTGTTCGAAAGTTTAAGATATAATATTCAGATTTCTAAACTTGTTTTAATTATAACTGTGTCGTCAACAAAAAGAACATAATATAATAATTTCAAATGTGACATTTATCTCAGCCTGATTGCATACTTAATAACCATGAATGACACGCGTCGAGCTGGCTGCTGTACATTACGAAGTAGTGTTATTTTAAAACGTGTTCATAAAGTTATTGTTATTTAATCAATTGTATAAACAACACACTATATCTAGAAAAGTAAAATTAGCATGGATGGACCAATTTGAAAGATATGTTATGTTCTTCTGGTTATTCGGGAATCTGGGATAGCCAGATGTTTGCAAATTCAAAGCGGATGATTAAGTCTTCTTATCAAAGGTTTAAAAGATATTTTTATTCAAAAATGGAGGGCGAAATTGATAGAACATCAGACACTAATACATGTATGTATAAACTGTTAAAACCAGATTTTAGACAAAGTAACTATATAAAACTATTGCCTGTCGTTTTATGCAAACGATTTATGGCTTTTATAACTAGAAATCATCGCTTGCCTATTGAAGTAGGGAGGTGGAGAGGGGTACCCGTAGACGAAAGAAACTGTGTAAATGGGCAATGATATAGGTGATGAATTTCATTATCTTGTAATTTGCCCTGATTTAAGTGAAATGGGGGAAGAAATATATAAATAAATTCTATTATAATCACCCTAATATTCTGATATCCACATCATTATTATCAGTTGAAAAGTATGCGGGAACAAAAAAACTTAGTTTATTCATGGTTAAAATAATAAAAATGTAAGATTATAATAACTTCCATAAGACATTTAAATAAAGATGACCAAACAAAGTGCTACACTTCGTTTCGGTAGAACGGTGCGTCATTGATTAAAACATGTATAACACTCACAAAATGCGTTCTACATTTCGTTTCGGTAGGGCTGCAGAAATACGAAAGTTAGTTTAAAAACCTGTTAACTTTGTTTTTTCTGTTTTTGTATAAAGACATAAACATGGTATACAATTATCTGAAACGATGTTTACAAAACAATTATTATTGTTAATATTATATTTATTATTATTATTATTATTATTATTATTATTAATAATAATGTAACATCTAGTATATTATTTAGTATACTCATATTTTGGTAAGAAATCCAGAAACCGCACTGTTGGATAGTTTGTATATAGTCGTTTCCACGTGTTTAGCAATATATCTGATGATCTGTCGCCATTGATATAAATGTATTTTCTAACTGTTGCTTATGCTGTTCATATTTATGAATAAAGAATTTGGAAATTTGGAATTAGCGACACTCTTTGGTTGTACTAGTGATATTTAAATAAATACGGACGTGTGATTAATTGATAACATTAAACGCAAACCGCGTGTTGTATGTCAACGACTCTTGTTTTACTGATTAACGTATTACTCCATGATAATTAACTAACACAGGTGTCAATAATATGGTAGCATAAAGAGTTGTTACAACTACATTCAAAATATAATTTTAAAAGATTCATACATATTCCAAATAGAAATGCATGATATAAAAGCTGTTTAAAAATAACATATTATCATCAGTTTTGGCTTTTCCCTTAAAACTCCGAGTCAAGGGATTAACTCCAAAGGAAACTTGCTACCAAGTAGGCTTTATTGCCGTTCCAATTCTGGTAACCCTGTCTTCACCACCCTTTCTGTTGTTCTTTGTTCCATGGTTCCATGTAGTTTTGTTTGCGCTGTCTTGTCTATTTGGGCACTGAAGACAGGATAATAGCGAGGATTGTGCGCATATAAAATCGATTCAAGCTAACCAGTAGACCTTATTGCCTACTGACCGTTCCAAGTCGGTAACCCTGTCTTCACCACCCTTTCTGTTGTTTTTTGTCTCTTTCATTGTATTTTCAAGTCCTTGTTTGCAGCACAAGATACCGGTTTAAAAAAAATAATAAAAGTCTTATATTCTATTAAATACTGAAGGTCAGGCATTGAGCAAATCCTAAAATATAAGCATGATCTCAAAACAACAGCTGCAGTGTTAGTTTTTGAAGTCCCACAGAGCTGGCATATACTGCAATCAACTCCGGAATAAATTATCTTTCCAATAACATACACTTTCATATGTCACCCCGCATAAGAAAAGCTCTGGTGCTCGAAAAACACAGAAAACGTACCTGTTTTTAAAAATCGTCTCTAAGCCCGTCCGTATTATTCGCCTATACAGACCCCCCCGTAGACCGCCGTTTAGCCTTTGTAGAAGCCCCCGCGGACATAACAACTCATCGACACTATTCCTTACGCACAATAGGTCTTTATCCGTGCAATAAATAATGTCCAAGTACCTTTCCGACGATCACAAGTACACGTTTACAACGTTTTCAAAAATCTCAGTATCCCACGACGCCATTTGCATTGGGGATGCCGGAAACTGACAGTAAACCATGACGTCATTACATTTTCAAATCGCTCCCACTTCATTGGTTCAATATTTAAAACAAATTTATTTAATCCAATGGGATAATTTAACAAGTATTTCTGCGGCTTTGCTATCATCTTCCGGCATTCTCAATTCAAATGGCGTCGTGGGATACTGAGATTTTTGAAAACGTTGTAAACGTGTACTTGTGATCGTCGAAAGGTACTTGGTCATTATTATTGCATGGATAAGGAAATATTGTGCGTAAGGAATAGTGTCCGATGAGTTGTTATGTCCGCGGAGCTTCTACAAAGGCTAAACGGCGGTCTACGGGGGTCTGTATAGGCGAATAATACGGACGGGCTTAGAGTCGATTTTAAAAACAGGTACGTTTCTGTGTTTTTCGAGCACCAGAGCTTTTCTTATGCGGTGTGGACATATGAAAGTGTATGTTATTGGAAAGATAATTTATTCCGGAGTTGATTGCAGCATATGCCAGCTCTGTGGGACTTCAAAAACTAACACTGCAGCTGTTGTTTTGAGATCATGCCTATATTTTAGGATTTGCTCAATGCTGACCTTCAGTATTTAATAGAATATAAGACTTTTTTTTTTTTTTAAACCGGTATCTGTGGTTTGCAGTGCAGTGCGGACCTACGATGTCATTGCGTTCGGACGCTGTGGTTTCTATAGGACCCTATATATCATTTTGCAGCTGCGATAGTAAAACCGGAAAACGTTATCATATATTATCAGTAAAATTAGCAGTCGATATGAGTACAAATAACAACTCCAAGTCTGTCAAAAAATCTCCCATTTTAAAATAAAACAAACAAACCTCGAGCATCTAAGAAAACTGCATGGACAAACAAACCCAAAACAATCCGATTTTGAAGTAATTGCTGCCCCAGATAAGTAATTAAAAGCGAAAAGAATCTTATAAAAAACTCATACTTCATTCAGTTTAATTGTAACATGATATTCCATTACTAGAGAAATAATAAAGAAACACACAAATACGATTTGAGGACGTTCCAGAATTGCCTTGCATTTTAGAAGAATCAAATGATTTAGACTTTAATGAAAGATGTAATGATTTACATGAAATTTTAGAAAATTACGATCACACATTAGACGGCAAATATTTACTCTGGGTGGCTGAATGACACAATTATAAATACCGCGCAAAAATATTTAAAAGCTCAATCTAAATCCTGGTTTACAGGATACTCTGTAGTTCCACGTTTAAGAATATAGAACGTCAGCAAAAATTTATAATCAGTACCCTCCATGTGCTCAAGTTCACCATATTGGAAGTACATAGGATTGTGTCGTACAAAACAAAAGAGAAACAATTACCGTTTTAGTTACGGTTCCGAATTGCGCGTATTTTTATTTTTGCTATATCTTTTCTAACCGACCTGTTACACGCACATTTTGATCCAAATTATAAGCAATATTCGATTCAACAAGAACCTTATTAAAAAAACTTAATAGACAAAACTATAGTGTGAATGTAAAATGCCCGATTTTGTTGATAACATAATTAAATTTGGAACAGAGCTTGTTCAATAAAACATGCGCATGACGGTACAGGAATACAACTGAGGATGTTTAGTGCCACAATCGTTCTTGGTAGATTCATCTTTTATAAAGAAGAACATTATATAACGTGTATCATTTTAACAAGTGGCGTTCTTTTAACTTAATGCAATACATATATGGGTTTGTTTTTTTCGTGTGTAGGACATAACGATCCCCCCCCCCCCCCCGATTTAAAAATCACCGTCGTATATTTTAATTGAATTGAATTGAATTGAATTTGGTTTTACGGTGCACCAACACATCAAAAGTTTATATGGCGCCTAACAGGAATGAACATGCCAGGGCTCATCGCCAGGTTTAAATCTGGGTATGATAAAATTATAGTATGGCAGAACTGCCTGAACCTTCTTAGAATAATGAAGAACTGCCTGTTCTATAGTAACACTCCATTTACGATGGAGTCACGTTTCCACGTTTGCATACGCGGTGTCATGATGAAGACCTTGAAGTAGCATGGTAACAAATAACAAAATGAAGGGGTAGAAGGATTCTACCTCTCTGCCTCTAGCGGTATTTGCAGTGGTTGTTTTCTACCCCGGCAACCACACATCAATCGTATATTTTAAGAAAATAGGACAAAATCCCTCCTAGTGAAAACATGGTAGGACAAAATCCCCCTCAAGTAAAACAACATGATAGGACGAAATCCCCCTTTTAAAAAAAACAAGGTAGGACAAAGTCTAAGCACACAAATTAGTAATGGTTATCTATTAATTATTAAATGAAATAAAGTGTTTATTGTACTAAAATATTTGATAATTTATTTATTGAATTCCAATTACTTATTTATTTATTAATTTGTTTATCACCCCTAACATGCTATCTACCTCCGAATAACCAAAGTAATTACCGATTACCTGTGTGTTATCAATTAACAGTGAAGTTGTTAGTCACCGCCGCTACCACCGCCACTCATACATTCACAACTACCCCCGTCATTTCTGAATTTGATGGGGCCCCGCCATTTAAACTTGTCCCACATATTGTATGTTGCTGTTTGACGCTTATGGACAGAGCGAATGTGTCTATATAATTTTTTCCAAGAAGCAGTGGAATATTTGCACACTTTGCAGTAGTGGAGTATCCAGACTTTTCAGTACTTTTCATACCTCAGAATAGTGTTTACTGATCGGTCTCGACAGCTGGATCAGGAGCTGTGGCTTTATATAAAGTTGAAGGATGTACAGAGAAGTCCTCCATCAGGGCATGTATCTTAACTGGAGTACTGACGCGGACGCGCGTGATCGTTATTAGTTCAAGCTCGTTGTTGTTGTCGTCAAGTACCATATCCACACTCAAATACATGGCACCCACGTAAATACTCTTTTCTTGCTGGAACGAGAACTCCATCAGATCCGTCGCTGATACACTGTAACACTGTAAGAGATATACTGTAGCATTTATTATTTTTCTGTTATGATACTGTAACATTACGTGTAAAGTTGGTATATCGTATATCGACAATTACTGGCGATAAGTTATTATTTAAGATGGGTTACAAATAAAACAACATGTTACTAGTTTAAATTTATTGGAATAATCTGGCCATGGCTTCAGCAATATATAGTGTAAAATAAAATGTGTAATTAATCAAATTGGAACATTAATTTTCAGGTTAATCCAATGTTCATAGTCCAAACTAAGTTTAAAAGTGTAAACCCTGGGAACAAATGTTCACAAAGACAAGTCTTAAAACTAAAAACTTCTTGCATAGAAAATATCAAAGTTCTTAGAATACTGTACAGTGTAAACCCTGGGAAAAGATATTCACAAAGACAAGTCTAAAAAATAAAACTTCTTGCATAGAAAATAACAAAGTTCTTAGAATATTTTACCTACACTATGCTGAGTCCGCGAAATACCGCGACACAAAGTTCATAGATGATTTTAAAGTTCTTCGCGTTCCGATACCACAACGTCTTGCACCGCCAATAGTAGTATTTGAAAACTTCGTGTAGGTGTATCCCCAAAGATCGCACCAATGTGGACCACCGCAAACGAGATCCGGATGAAGCCATGACGACGACGACAGACCACTAGGCATCTCATCTCCTCATGCATCGATACCACAACGTCTTGCACCGTCAATAGTAGTATTTGAAAACTTCGTGTAGCTGTATCCCCAAAGATTGCACCAATGTAAACCACCGCAAACGAGATTCGGATGGAGCCATGACGACGACAGACCACTAGGCATCTCATCTCCTCATGCTTTTCTCTGAAATATTTACACGACAAGTCAAAGACACTGGTACCAAATACAATATAAACAACAAACACAGGGCAGGGTGGGTGGGTTAGTTTGGAGATAACAATTAAATACCGATTTTTAGAACACAAAAACAGATCGATACTGACCAACTGGCGGCCACTGCAAAGAGACGTATGCGTTAGAATTACACGTTCATAATAACCTCTGTTTCGACCCCTTGAAATAATTAGTATTTGTTCCCTAGTAGAACAAATCCCATTATTTAAGATGGGTTACAAATACAACAAAATGTTACTAGTTTATATTTATTGGAATAAGCTGGCCATGGCTTCAACAATATATATTGTAAAATAAAATGTGTAGTTAATCAAATTGGAACATTTCAGGTAAATCCAAGGTTCACAGTCCAAACTAAGTTTAAAAGTGTTAACCCTGGGATCAGATGTTCACAAAGACAAGTCTTAAAATTAAAAACTTCTTGCATAGAACATAACAAAGTTCTTAGAATACTGTACAGTGTAAACCCTGGGAACAGTTGTTCACAAAGACAAGTCTAGAAATTAAAAACTTCTTGCATAGAAAATAACAAAGTTCTTAGAATATTTTAACTACACTATGCTGTGTCCGCGAAATACCGCCACATGCCACTCGGCATGTGTATGCCACATGCCGCGTGGCACCGCCAAACATTGGGTTAGCGGAACACAGCTTAGATAATAAAAAACCTCCAAAGAGGTATGACAGACGTACTTCAACCAATGAAGCGATTATGTCATGTCATATACAAAATCAAAACACTTTAAAAATCAACCAAAAAACCTCCAAAGAGGTATAACAGACATACTTCAACCAATGAAGCGATTGTGTCATGCCACACGCCGCGTGGCACCGCATAACATGGGGGAAGCGGAACACAGCTTAGATAATAAAAACCACCAAAGAGGTATGACAGACGTACTTCAACCAATGAAGCGATTGTGTCAGATCATATACAAAAAGCTACAAAAAGCACAAACAAAAACCTCCAAAGAGGTATAACAGACATACTTCAACCAATAAAGCGATTGTGTCATGTCATAATTTATAAATAATTTATAAAAGTTACAAAAAGGCTCAACAACAGTTTGTTGCAATAAAATAGCAACGGAGAGCTAATATAACCCAAATAGGGTAAATATAAAAAGTATCTATACGCTTGCCAGGCCACAGCCAAGCTTAAAAGTTGAATGTATAATTTCTTCAATTTAACTTATAAAACATTGATTTCCTTGTTGTAAACCATTCACAAACAACGCTTGCCTTGATAAAATAAGTGTACATCATCAGCATTGTCGTATAAACAACAAACAAATGAATATTTATATTCAATATTTAACATAAAAAAACATTGGCTTTTGCTTCGTTAGGATTAATTTAAAAGCCCAAAGTTAAAATAATGTTTGGGCAGGCCCCACTATTTATCATCCTTAATAGAAATACAAATTACTAGGCAAGAAAGCATCATCTACTTCCTTGTTCCTAAACAATGAAATGCCACTATATACATTCATTGGCAAGAAATTCAGCAGTTCGATATATATTTCCAAATGCAACACAAAATCAGTGTTATAGGCCTACTTTGACATTCACAATAGAAAACTAAATGTCCATAAACTCTTCGATCAAAAACGACAGGATCCCAATTGTATACATTTCCGTGCTGCGACATATTCACTTTGGCTTTCGCAGTACGAGTCTGGTCTGCAATTAACTTAGTTCATAAACCAGGTCTAAATGTTTGTTCCTGGCTCTCATTTATACTAGCAAATTGTAAACGGAGAGCTTAACATATGATACCAACTACTGAAGGTCTCTATGGTACGTCTCGCAACCGCATGTCTGATACCCAGTTATTCGACATAGGAACATTGTTGATTGGCCTTTCGACATCGTGATGGTGACACAAACTGAAGTACAAGGTATGGCGTAAAATAACCTATAACACAGAGATCTAATTATAATTAAAACAGCATCAGCCACCACTCTGTATAAAAACAACTGCCACTGAATGAAAAGATCATTGTACACAAACAGAATAAATGTGTAAAGCTGACTGCTAGACGAAAAAAATCAGGACATTATACTGTTATAGCAGCAGCAGACACAGCAGTAAGTAAAACATATCTGTTATAAGCAAAACAAACTGTGACATATATCTATCATCAATTTGACAAAAGAACATTAGCATAGACCTACAACCAACACGCCGCCAGTTGTCAATAATAAAGCACATGCCGTTGTATTATAACCTATTGTCAATATACTTTGAAATTCACACTAGGGCGGAGATATCTAAGTACAGGCGACATGTTAATTACATGCTCATCGACATACTCACACTCTTGGTGTAAAATAACAACGGGTAGTATATACCGTTTTCATCCATTTTCAGACTCCTGGTGTAAAGTTAGTATATTCATTAACCAACATTCATGCATTTGCATACTCCAAGTGTAAAAAGTGACAATTTATACCGGTTTGTTATAACTGCGACAACAAAAAGCGCACCACTTTACACACACTAAGAATACGGTTCACTTTAATTCATTCCTGTTAGGCGCCATATATCCTTTCATGTGTTGGTGTGCCTTAAAGCCCAATTCAATTCAATTCACTTTAAGTCTAGGCCAGTTGCCGACACCCACTGTAGAAAGTGCATATTTCTCTAAAGTGAATAGAAATACTGTATGATCTTTGTTTTTGTTATCTGTTGTTGTTGCTGTAGTTTTTAATTAAATTAAAAGCCATAATAAAGTGTTTGAAAATGAGCCCTGTTCCCTTAGCGTTGTGACATCTGTTCATTTAGCCACAAATTTGCAATCCCAGTTGGCTACTACACTCGCAGTCTGCGTCTTCGCCTTACACATTCTGAACCTGGTTGACTTCCCATGATCAGCATCACACATTTTCCCACAAACTCTTGAGATACCAAGAAATCCCGCTGTAAACCAAGTGGCTTTACATAAATCATGGGCTCTTAGACTGTATTTTAGGCAAAACTGTTTACTGAAATAAATGGCTAAAATGAAAAACACCTGACAAATTTATATAAACAAAAAACATGTTTGACCCTGTAATTTATCCCTGTGAAGGTAAAGCAAATACAGAAATTAAAGCACAATATAAAAAGCATATTTGCTGACTATGATATTGATTACAACTATAAAATATTTTATAACTCAACAACTCAAAAGCTATGAAATTGATTTGCATCCGTTTAAATGCAGATGTTATGTCCATTGTTCCCAGTAATGCCACGGGACCAATGTTACTTGATCAAAAGTGCTATAGTGCCGTTAAAACCATTATCTTCAGATCTACTCTATCTTGCACTTCTTTTGTCCCTCTGCCCCGAGCATACGGACGTTTCGATACCCTTTTTGGCATAAACCAGTGGCAAATGGTTTAATGATTCTACTCCAGTAAGACAGGATAAGGGTTATGTATTTGATAAGATTTATATATTATATATTTTTTTGTTTGCCTTTTTTTTTAAATTTTTTTTTTTATTATTATTATTTTTTCTTCCCCCCTATGAATATAATTAATAATGTCGTGAGCTTCAATAAATTAACCAAATTTAATCTGCAGTAACAGAACATTATATATAATATATATATATATATATATTTTTTTTTAAAGAATAATCTTAGGCTATGTCCCAGAAATCGACATCAACACTTTCGTTTGACACTATTGCAACATTCTGACGCGATAGCCTTGCGCTTGCAATGCCACCCTATATAATGCCATACTTATGTTAGGCTATTCCAGACAAATAGAAATAAACACCTCAAGTTCTTACTCAAATATTATACCTACCTCTCGTACATTATTTAAACAAAAGTGTTACTATACTATTTTTCTAGGACTGAAGCTAAGTTATATCGCCGCCTTGGCAAGGTCATCCACAATCCAGCATGTCCCCGCCGCTTTATCAACGATAAAACAAACACATTTAGCATTTAGTAGTTTACAAATGCATATACAACGTTATTTTATTTACTTTTTATTCGAATAATTATATTAGTCATCTAAATTTGTATATAAGACAAGACCAAAACATCCTGGATGAATGATGTAAAAGAAATTGATGTGCCCATCGACACACACATTCAATAACACTTGATGCGTATTAACAATTGGTTTCGAGATAGCATTTACCTACCGTGATTTCCAATTGTAACACTGTACCATTAACTTGGAAGGAATTATGTTAGGCTATGTCGCAACAATTGACATCCACACTTTCCTTTAATACAATATTGTAGACTTGTTGTCGACTTGTGTTCGATACAGAAATGAAAAAATAATAAGCTGGAATCAACTTTCATTTAAAAGCACTAGCACATACATTGTCGTACTTCTGCCAGGCTATGACAGAAGATTCGAAATAAACACTTCCGTTTCAAAACTGTTGTTATACACTTAAACACCTGTCGGATATGATGGAAACATAATGTTACACATACTTATAATTTTCTATGTCTAAATAAGTTCACAGCCTTGGCAAACGTCATCTCCCGTCCTGCACGACTCCAAATGCCAATCAATAACCAAAGTTGTCGTTCCTTTTGCATTTTCCGATTGAGAATTCCTATCTGTCAACATCGTAGCACAATACGGCCGTTGCGAACATAAGCAGGGTATACCGACATGTAACAAGCATTCAACACTAATATTTGATCCGTATTATCAACAAGTAGTTTGGAGATAACAATTAAATACCGATTTTTAGAACACAAAAACAGATCGAAACTGACCAACTGGCGGTCACTGCAAAGAGGTGTATCCGTTAGAATTACACGTTCATAATAACCTCTGTTTCCACCCCCTGAAATAATTAGTATTTGTTCCCTAGTAGAACAAATCCCAAGGTTACCATATCCACACTCAAATACATGGCACCCACGTAAATACTCTTTTCTTGCTGGAACGAGAACTCCATCAGATCCGTCGCTGATACACTGTAACACTGTAAGAGATATACTGTAGCATTTATTCTTTTTCTTTTATGATACTGTAACATTACGTGTAAAGATGGTAACATAATTCAAAAAAGGTGTATATTAATATAATGTCTTGGTAAATTGATAGATAAATCGTTCCATTTAAATAATACAAGATGCCTAACTAATATCTAGCAGTAGCAAGTTTTAACATCCAATAATCTTCTCTCGTATATCGACAATTACTGGCGAAAAGTTAATGTTTATACATTTCTACTTTCGGTTTCACTTTCAACCTTACTTCTAATGTTTACTACACTCTTAAGGAATATATTCTTGAAATGTTTAGAATAAGATAGCAAAATCAAATAATATTAGCTCAAGTTATTCAATGAATCCTCACGAAACTGACACAAATGGAGTATGTTCACAACACATGGGCAGACCTCATGGAGAGATACTGTAACACGAACGTACCGATATTGTAACAATTGTCGTTGTGATTTTGAATCATGACTTCGTTGAGACATGCTTTACGTTGTAACGGAGTTCTTAAGGAGTGAATACTATGTTTTTTTTTACTTCAATTCCAAATAAGTGTTTCCACTATTCCAGCCTTTAAATGCTCTGAGTATTGTTTAATCAGCCTTAGGATAGTTTGCCTGCATTTTAATTTAGTCGTTTGACTGTTACTTGTGATACGTAGGCTTCATACATGTAACCTCTTCTCCAAACTAAATTATATTTTGTTTTCATCAGCAATAAAATGAGTGCACTTGGCATATCAGAGAGAACAGGTGGAATATACCCTCGCAATTCCGTGTATATATCTGTACATATAAACATTCGCATCTTCATACATATATAAGAGGGGTACTGAAAATTAAAAGGACAAATGCCATAACTTTTGTTTGAGTAGGACACTTTTTATTGAGGGGTGTTCGAAAAGTAACAGGAAAAATGCCGTCATTTTTGTTTGAGTAAGACCATTTTTATGAAATTTCACACAAGGATACATTAACTCATCAAGGATATGTTCTATGAACATATTTACTTATCACAAGTTATGCGTCACTATGTCAACGTCAAGTAACGTTGAGCGGGGCAATTCATAACGTTACACGAACTCTTCAGTATTTATACATTTTAAATAGAGCAACTATACATTTTCCAACGCCAGAATTGCTCAAAAATGCACGTTGACGTTTCTACATTAGTCAGCTATGCGAGCGAACGTTTTTGACGTCATTTCCGTGCTACAGTGCGCCATTGTCAATCGCACTTTGAAATCGTTCGAATTCAGACATGGAGCAGCGCTACTCTATCAAATTTTGTGTTTTGAGATACATCATGATAATGCACCATCACATACCGCTGCGATTACCCAGGAAACCCTTACTGAACTTAATATAGACACTATACAGCACCCTCCTTACTCACCAGATATGGCTCCGTGTGATTTTTACCTGTTCCCGGCCGTTAAAGCAGAAATGCGTGGTCAACACTTCGATGAGGTTCACGATCTTCCAGTTCTTGTTCGTGAAGTTATCCGGAAAATTCCAGTAGAGAACTTTGAAAAACGTTTCTCATCATAGGTAAAAAGATGGGAAAATGTGTGAAATACTCAGGAGAGTATTTTGAGAAAATTTGAAGACAGTAACTTGTCACGGTATATAGATTTTCAAAATATTATTAACGACTAATCCGACGTGCCCCGCTCAATGTTACTTGACGTTGCCATAGTGACGCTAGTGAACGCATACCTTATGACAATGTAAATATGTTCATAGAACATATCCGTGATGAGTTAAGGTACATTTGTGTGTCATTTTATAAAAATGACCTTACTCAAACTAAAAGTTATGGCATTTTTCCTGTTACTTTTCGAACACCCCTCATATATATACCTTGCGTGTATCCCATTAGAATTTATAATTACTAACGACATATTTACTGAGATTATGCTACATGCATATAACGTGGATGGATGGGGTTACAAAGTTCTTCACTCAAATAAAAAAGTACAGTATGAAAAATCATGAAGCTAATTCGATATTAAATCAGTTTTGCTTGTAGGAACAATAGCGCGTATGTTATATTAACACAACGCCGAGTTTCAAAAAAGTATGAAAAGCTACATTTTGAAATCGTCGAACACAATAAATACAAACAATATTACAGTCTCGGTTTGATTTATTGTTCATAAACGGTTGCAATTGCTTGCAACCGTCCACGCCCTCTAGCCCCGGGTTGAGCATATTGAGCAGAATTCAATATTTAAAATGCCAGTAATACATAAATTTGAGCCATCCCGAAAATGGTATGCACATTACGGTGAAAATAGAAACTTCAATGCGGTATTTTCACATCATGCCATTGCCAGCGACGTATGGTCCCAGTTTCTGACAAAACGCGTTGCCCTAAACGAGAAAACAATGGGCGAAATAAACAGAATGGAATTTAGTGGGAGCTGGAAAATCGCCATTTGCACTTAGCTGTAGGTGTCGCACCTACAGCTAAGTTCAAATGGCGACTTTCCAGCTACATATACATCCAATTAAATTCAATAATTGTTGATATATATTCTTCTAATAAAAGAAGCTTAACACCAAGAAAACTACAAGTTACACGAAAACAACTATGCTCCGCTCCCTTAAATAAAACAAAAAATGAAGTCATTTTGAAGACATATGGTAAGACATAGTACTAATTACGATTGAGAGTAAATGCTTTGTAAATGCCTCAACGCAATTTATAAATGATTAGGAAGACAGTAAAGAGGGTCACCTATCACAGGAAGAGGCACAGTTTCAGAAATGGAAGACTGTGCGTAAAACGTTTGGTATAAAGTAAGACGTGTTTCTATTTTGTCAGATGGAAGATAAGCAGTTGACAATATATCACTAACGCTATTTTAGATACTGTCCGGTTAGTAATTCCTTGTGAATTTTGCATTTTTTAACAAACATTTCCGTATCAATTATAAGAGTGGATAAGGGCAAAATATGCACTCCTCCCTTGCACCGGTCAAAATATTGAGGAGAGTTTACTGCACCTTTTTTGTATCTCACTAGCCATCCGAAACATGGCTGGATCGACCGTGCTTGTTACGTAATTATTCCTGGAAATAGGATTGTTTTTTAACAAATCTAGCATATATGCATCTAATCAGTACAGCTTACTTATAATTGTTGATGAGGAAATATACATATGCATCCGGAGACATTCCCTACTCTTACTAACGAATATATTCATACTTTGGTCTTTAACTTGCTGGGATACCGACCGATACATCGGACCTCCCAGCTCTCGCCCCCTACCATCCATTACCTCTGTGAAGGGTTTAATCTAATGTTGGTAGAACTTGTTACCAGTCCCATTTATCAATATAATATTTCTATTGTATATATGTTTATATTTCATTACGTGGACACGGTCTTACCTTTATGACCCCAAGGTCGCATCTTTGCCTATATGGCGAAACGGGGTACCCTGGGGTCATCATTATAGTCGGTCATATCTAGCTCAAATCTAGCTCAAATTGCTTCATTTTGTGTTTTTATCGAAATATAGTTGTTATCAAATCTATAATGAAACGTTTCTTTTTTTTTTATACTTAAAATGTGTGTTTAATCGATAAAATATAAATCGGTACGAACGCAGTATCGGTGCGAATTTGTAAGCTCCGCCTACTTTGTGACGTCATAACATATTCAAAGCCGTACAACATACACACAAAAAATAGATCTTCACTAATCATAGTTATTCGATATTGTACTTATAATTAAATATAATATTTGTTAAAGACGTATTCGAAACTTATCTTTTATTGATATTAAAAAGAAAATATGTAAATATTTTATTAACTACAAATAATAACCGAGATTCTGCAACGCGTATTTATACAGAAAGTATTCACGACGGATACGCGCGCCATTTTATTATTTTCAGTCCAGACTCCTTCGCGTATAGCTAAATTAATTAATTAATTAGCCGGAACGTTCTCAATAGATCAAATTGTTTAAGCCATTGACGGCGCGCTGGGCCTGGGAGAGAGCGCGTGTGACAGAGATTCGCCAGAATGGCGCGAGAATTCATTTTCTGCAGTCGTCGAAATTCCACGACCGGGTTGCAAGATAATTTTGGTGAAATTCGAGCGGACTTCGACATTGATCACGAACTTAACCAAGGTAAGCCAAATAGTATGTTCCCTTCATCCCTCTTAGAGAGTTCCAGCGGATATATCCGTACAGTACCCTATAACCACAGGAATTTGAAATTATATGTTGCGTATGAATAAAAATCACGACAACACGTATTTAGGATTAGGGTAGATCTATAATAAAACGATGGGTGGGGTACATATTTTTTCATCATTTTATTCCTACACAACTTACAATATCGAATTCCTGTGCTATAACTTACAACACCCCGCAAACCCCTCCCCAATGTAGTTTGTTTCGCCCGGTAGAGCGTTTCTTCAGATCACCCCACCCCAGCTAGCCACCTAGTTCCTAAATGTGATGAGACCGCGATCATCTTCCAAAATGTTAACAACTGCAGTATTTTACATTTAAAATTGTAAATCGGTTGATGGTCCTACGCTCAGGTGAAAAGCGCTACAGGTGGGGCTGACCCTGCAAGCTAGAGACCCTCAGATAAAGTCCCGGTTGGGGTACAATATTTTCCCCACCTGTTCTATTTTGCACAGCGAACAAATATGCAAATGAGCTTCTGGCGATGTTCAGGGCAACTTTGCCGCTGACCTCATTTGCATGGTAAAAGTGTACCGCAACTTTGCAATAAATTTCATTTGCATAACTCTTTTAGCTGTAATCTTCTGGTGATGTTTTGGCAATGTTTGCTACAACTTTGCCGCAGAACTCATTTACATCTGGTAGGAGTGTGCGACAACTTTGCAGTAAATTTCATTTGCATAAAATGTTTCTCTGCAATGTTCTAGCTATCTGGCGATGCTTGTGCTGACGTTTGCTGCAAAGTTGCGGCACTGTTCGCCAATACATCGCGGCAAACTTTTTGCAAAATAAATAAAGGACTGAAATTATAAAATAGAAAAATAATAATTATTATGCTGAATTCATATTGTAAATTAAAATTCTGGAATACAAATTTATCCTAATCCGTAACTTACAAAGTTGACAAAGCCATACAATAATAAATTACATCCAGACATGTGTAAAATGCAAGTTTATGCTCATTTTCATGGATATGTCAAAAACTCCTAACTTTCATTCAAATATTACTCTAATTTACATGGAAATGTCAAATGTTGTCTTTTTCCACATTACTCCCATTTTTATGGAGATGTCAAGCGCTGTCATTTCTGCATTACTCTCATTTTCATGGAGATGTCGAACACTTTCATTACTCCCAATTTCATGGAAATGTCTAGCACTGTCATTTCTGCATTACTCTCAATTTCATGGAGATGCCGAGCGCTGTCATTTCTGCATTACTCCCATTTTCTTAGAGATGTCGAGCTCCTTCATTCCTGCATTACTCTCATTTTCATAGAGATGTCGAGCGCTGCCACTTCTGCATTACTCCTATTTTCATAGAGATGTCGAGTGCTGTAATTTCTGCATTACTCCCAGTTTCATGGAGATATCGAGCACTGTAATTTCTGCATTACTCCTGTTTTCACAGAGATGTCGAGCGCTGTCATTTCTGCATTACTCCTATTTTCATAGAGATGTCGAGTGCTGTAATTTCTGCATTACTCCTATTTTCATAGAGATGTCGAGTGCTCTAATTTCTGCATTACTCTCAGTTTCATGCAGATGTCGAGCGCTGTCATTTCTGCATTACTCCCATTTTCTTAGAGATGTCGAGCTCTGTCATTCCTGCATTACTGAACTCTCATTTTCATAAAGATTTCCAGCTCTGCCATTTCTGTATTAGGCTTAATAAAATTATACCTGAGTTTACTGTAACCCGACCGACCCTCTGAAAACACCCCCGACTCCCCTTTTTTTTTTATTGAAAAAAAAAATTAAAAAAGAAACAAACATTTTTATTTTTATTTATTTTTTGAAAATAAAGTTTTGTTCACACGATCACGGCTGACTCATGAGCTCATTGTCCTGCTGTTGGAACTGACCCTCTTCCAGACTTGCAAAAAATAAATTAACCTGTTTTATCACTTTGCTATAATTGCAAGTGATTGCAGGGCTCGAAATTAGCACTAGTCCTGTAGCCCGAGGCTAGCAAAAATGCTGCCGGGCTAGCAAAGTCTGTGTCTGGGTAGTCCCGATGGGTTAGAAACAAAAATTATTCAAATAAGAAATAAATTATAAATCGATCAGGGCCTTCCCCAGGAATTTTTTAAGGGATAGTGGCATTTAATGCGTGAGGGTGGGGTGGATGCGGGAGGGGGTCCCCTCCTGCATGTCGATTTTTTTTAATGTTTGAAGTAAAATACGGGTTTTGGCATACACCTGACAAATTTAAAACATGTTTTATTTATATCTACCAGTCTGCCATAGATAGTACATGTATGACCATTTTTTTACTGTTTTTTTTTTTTTTTTGGAAAAAGATGATACCTCAACTTTATACATCGTTACCTTTGCTGTTCTAGATTTTTTTTTTATCTTGTAAACACTTCATTTGAAGTTAAGTAGGAATAATATGTTATTTTTAAGTGAATAACATTTAAAAAAAAACACTTGAAAACGCAGTGTCGTGTTTTTTAAGCATCCGAAATAAGGACTATCCGGATTTACATCAACTTTTTACGCTGACATTGTCTTACAATAACTTAACATCTAAGTCATGTTTACTGCATCAAGTCATTAGCGTTTTCGGGAATAAAAGGTAGGAAACGGTTATAAGTTCATTTAAATGTTATAAAATTGCTGTCTTTATTCATAGTTAATCGTTTTAGTTTGAAACACGAAAAACGGAAGCAAATTCAAAACCGGAAGTAACCTAAATTTATAATCTACAACCCCGAGATTCTTATAATTTTATGTGGTTATCGAATAATTTGCGTTTGTGAGATTATTTTCTCATCATTATCTATTTAAAATCGATATAAAATGGATGGAGGCACGTTAATTCAACGCTACAATAAAATATAACATAAGTAAATTGTTTTCACATTTGATGACGTAATAAGTTTACAGGTCATGTACGCATGGTTGAATTCTTGAATTAGACCCTTATCGCGGAGGTAATTAACACCTCTGCCCCTCTAATCCTTATGAAAACACTCCAATCAGGAGCTAAGGACGTATGCTTGTCAGGAGTTTATGCCTCAAGGCGTTATTTGGTCAGCTATGTCATTAATTAACACTGGGAAATGAATGTTTTGAGCCACTTTTAAGGGATCGCGGCACGGTTTTAAAGGGTCGCGGTCAGATTAAGGATCGCGGCATGTCTGTTTCAAAAGTTAAGGGATCGCGGCGCCGCTACGCCATAAATGGCTGGGGAAGGCCCTGTCGATAGATTATGTAGTGACAGCACTGTCTAACCTAACCGGTCTTTTAAAAACCTGATATTTCCAAAGTTTCAATAAATG
Organism: Cyrtodaria siliqua; assembly: GCA_037043455.1. NCBI lineage: Eukaryota > Metazoa > Mollusca > Bivalvia > Adapedonta > Hiatellidae > Cyrtodaria > Cyrtodaria siliqua. The sequence continues at coordinate 27,191 of JAWPHD010007378.1, forward strand.
TAAAACTCGTATAAAGAAATGGAAACTTGAATTAAAGGGGTTGATGCACCATTTTCAAACACTGTTTATTTTAAAGGGCTCTGAAAAACTTGAAAAAAGCTGACAGAATTATCAAAATGCCATGAAAGATAAAGAAAATATGACCTATTGAAACTTTGCAAAGAAACAAAAATGGAGGCAGCCATATTTGAACGATGACGTCATCGCGCCTTTCTACCATATATGGCATATTGGCAAAATGTTGTTTAAAGCAAAGAAAAACATTGCAGATGAAAAATAAGCATACCATTTGTTCATTTTGCATCTGTATATTTAATTTTAATCAATTTGCAGTGATTTTCTTTGCTATAAAATATAGTTTATCAATATTCCATAAATGGTAAAAAGACATGATGACTTCATCGTTCAAACAGGGGCACAGACTAACTCTATTTAGCTAGGAGCCAGCTGGGCCCCTGACTTAGAATTTTTAGGGGCCCAGCCCAAAAGTTAGGGGCCCAACAAAATATTATTTTATTTTACCACTCTGGTGCATAATTTATGAACAATTGCATGCATTTACTCCGTGTTTATTGAATATCATAAACAACATTACTGATCATTACAAGTCCAAGTTATCTATTTAATTATAAATAGTATTGTTAATGAGTTTTTTTATAAATGATCACAACTAGAATATGCAAATTATTGTAATAAAAGATTAAAAAAGATTAGCTATTATTAAATTAATGTTTTATTTTGTTATAAATATTTTATGTTGACATACAGTTTTAAAATTAATGTATGAGACCTTTTTTTATCAACATGATTCCCTGCCATATAATTATAATTGATGATTAACCGGAATCCAAAAACCGGAAGTGAAACCTAATTATTTCCCCTTCAAATTATAACACGAATTTATGATCATGTGTAAAATAAACACTACCATGTCTGTTTTAATGTTGATTTTATACCAGCAAATGTTACTTGTACTCTTGCACATCTAATTTTACATTGACATTCGAAGCTCGGAGCACCGTAACATGCAGTTTTGTGGGAAACCGTACATCGCAACATCTCAAAATTGTCTCGTTTCCGAAGTGGAAAAATAAAAACAAACGTTTGTTTTGTTATTATTTTGTTAAGGGTTTGTCTATTTCGGCCAACAGTATGTAGTTCACGGGACCAAAGCAAAATTTGCGGGGTAAAATCCTCGAACTTAAATGTTTGTGTTGAATGATTACCCTTTTTCCGGTTTTTTGGATTGAATATTTTTGGTCGCCACATGGGCGCGTGAAAGTCAAATTTTGGTCGCCCAGACCATTTTTTACTCGCCAATGGCGACTGCTAATTTGTGCCCCTGTCAAATATGGCCGCCTCCATTTATGTTCCTTCCAGATTTTCAATAGGTCATATCTCTTTTATTTGTCATGGCATTTTGATAATTCTTTCAGCTTTTTTCAAGTATTCAGAGCCCTTTAAAGTAAACATTGAAAATGGTGCATCAACCCCTTTAAAATAGTATTTTCTATTGAATATTATATTGGGCTAGTAATTTTTGAGAAGGTCTAGCAATTTTACCCAACTACTAGGCCGGTGGTCTAGTAAACTAAAAGTGTTAATTTCTAGTCCTTAATTGGGAAAAGAGCCAGTTGTTGTCGGGCCTTTTGGGAAACAATAAAACATACACAATTACATATTGTTATCTATTGTAGTTTTTAAAATACCACATTTTCCCTTTCATCAAAGCTCATGGCCACCTTAAGTGTAACTTCGCCATAAAAAAATAAAATAATATGCCTACCTACCTACCCTATTTTTTTTAACAACGTTACAGTAAACACAGGTATAATTTTATTTGGCCTTACTCTCATTTTCATAAAGTTGTCGAGTGCTTTCATTTCTGCCTTACTCCCGTTTTCATAGTGATGTCGAGCGCTGTCATTTCTGCATTACTCCCATTTTCATAGAGATGTTGAGTGCTGTCATTTCTGCATTATGTCCATTTTCATCGAGATGTCGAGCGCTGTCATTTCTGTATTACTTCCATTTTCATAGAGATGTCGAGCGCATTAATTTCTGCATTACTCATTTTTATGGAGATGTCGAGCACTGTCATTTCTGCATTTCTGGATATCTTAGAATAAGCAACAGACCCTAGACAGACACACAAACGTAAATATACACATTTACCTCTGGAGGTCAGGGGTTTTGAAGATGAAAAACTTGCTATTTTGCGACATATAAAAATAAAACGGTTAATATAAACTTACAATATACAGGTGTGGAACATCCTGTTCAGAATATTCACTCATACAGCTACATGATAACTGGCTATATTTATGCAAAGAGACCACAATTTCATGAACACAATGTCATGTGTTTCTAATAGTATAACCTCTACATGATACTGCTTCAGATCAAAGGAAATTGCATAATACCTGGTAATAATAATTAACTGACCCAGTGAGCAATTTTATGTTCCAGCATTTCTTTTTCACTCTATCATAAATTGGGTGTTTCTACATGACTGTACACTGTCTTTGGCACATGTATATTTAGGCATTAAACAGACCTGTTGGCAAGGCCTATGTAAACTTCAAAATTCAAATATACATTCTAAAAGTCCAGACTCTTTTGTACCCATCTCGGTACGCCCTAAGTAAGGCACATTGAGTTTGTTGGCGGAGGGACTATAAACCTTAGAACTACACAAACATACACACGACTGTACACTTATATTTTTCTGATATTAGCATTAATTATCTTTATGAAAATTCAGAATGACTTAACACTATTAAATTGGCTTGTCATCATGTTATAAATGCAAATTAATACTGCATTTTGCACTTGGGATACAATTTTAATTGTTCTCAGGTTTAAATGTTTGAGTTATCATGGTGTTTGGTATTTAAAAATGTTCTTGCAACACAATAATAAATATTTTGCTTATTCTGAAAGAAATATGGTTCCACTAAAAATGTATACTTAGCAAAATGACTCGTTCAAGTGGTCCTTTGACATAAAATGCAAATTTCACTTTAGTAATAAGTAACACAGAAATAATAAAATTCTGTATAAAGTTTTAAGTTTTGCGATGATGTTTTGGCGAACAGAGATACAGCAGATCAGAATGGAAAAGTTTGTCGTGATGTTGTGGCGAATAAAGAAACGGCAAATCTGAACTGAAAAGTTTGTGATGATGTTACGGCGTGCAATAAAACAATTAATCAGAATGGTAAAGTTTGTCGCGATGTTGTGGCGAACAAAAAATACTGCAAGTAAGTTTGTGGTGATGTTATGGTGAACGTTCCAAATAAATAAATGTTTGTAGCGAACTTCTGGCAAGCATATATAGGTTTTTGGCAAGTTTACGGCAAATTCACCGAAGATTACCATGGTGTTTGCGGCAACATTACCGCTAGTGGCGAACAATTAATATACACTCGGTACATTTGAAAACGCACATCTTTTTGCTGATGAAATTTATTATGATCCCATAAAGCTACAACAACAAAATTTTGTAGTATTCATATATCATCTTTATTTTATTCATTTGCCAAATTTCATCAGCTTTGGTCATGCCCCCAGACCCACATAGCGGCCTCCAGCGCTACGTGAGTTCGACAAACAACCACTGATGGTTCGGCTTCACATCCGAAATGTTTCATGAAAATGGTGAATGTCTCATTAAAATCAAGCAAATGGGACATTTTGTCTCATTGAAATTCACTCCTAGGGTGATCCCTGTCTGTTATTTTTGGTGCCCTGCCTCGTTTGTTAGCATGATTAAAGGCCAGGTAACTGACTGACTGAACTGTATTTCCTAAGATACAGGGGCAAATTAATATCGAGTTGGTGTTTACAGAATTTAGTAACTCACAAACCAACATCTTTGGCAGACTTTGCATGGTATCATGAAATTGGTAAAATCCTACACTCCTTGCCAGAACCTTGTCATCATTTGGTAGATTATAATACATACATGTATATTTATATGTATTACAGTAACCAGTTACATGTCTCGCTAAACAGATATTACCCTTGCCAGTCACGGTAGGAACTTTCTGGCCCTTAAACAAATTTTCTGTGTTTTTCGGTTCTTGTTTATTTCTTAATAAAAAGTTTTGCCTACCTACATGTACCTACCCTATTTTTTTTTGAAGCCGTTAGCGGAAACAAACCATTTTTTGTTTTGGCCTTATAGAAAATAATGGATGAAATACACATTGCAAATAGTTTCTATTTTTTTGTTTCAGGTGACAAGAATGGGAAAAGTTCATGATTTTATACAGGTTTGGATTTGCCTGATTGTTTCATTCCCAGATCTAAAAGTCTTAATACCTTTCAAAATGAAAGTGAAATGAAGACATACAAGAGGGTCTCTTCAAACTATTGATATTTAAAAAAAGCAAATTGGTCAACCTCGTGCTTTTTGCTGGATAATTAGAGCAACAGACGTCAAGTTTCACAAAGAAAGTATTTTTAAGAAAATTCAGGAAGTTCTACAGTGATCCAGAGTGGTGCTAATGTACATATATGTACATGTAGAGCAATGTAAAATTAACTGTGTTGTGAGACGTAAACCAAACCTCATCCGGTTCAGCAGATGCATTCTATAAGAGCAGCTGATTGATGCAGATTTGTGTTTTCTGAAGAAAAAAAAACAGTATTCATAATGGCAAAAAAGTGAGTTTGAGGATTGTTAATCGGCATCAAGTGTGGATTAATGATTTTACAGTGTTAAATTGACTACATGGTGCAAGACATTCGGACTGTATACTCTACAACAAGAAGCACCTTGGATGGAGTTATGCATAAGAAGTGTGGTTACTCTCAATATGGGAGACAATCCATTCAACTCGGAACAAAACACACTCATTTGAACGTTTCCGCACACATCATGTCATGGCAACATATATTTATGTAAAGAGTGTCTCGGATTACGTCGGAACCTTCATGTGAGCTGCCTTTGTAATAATAGTTTGTGTCTGAGATATGACCAGCTGAGCTTGGAACCACATCCAACAAACAGAGAGAAACAGATGTCTCCACACCACACCGAAATCTATACATGGGACCTGGACAGTATCTAGACTGCATGCTTGAGGTAATTATTAGTACTGTTGCTGTAATCAAGTAATGTATCACATTAGAATCATACCCCGCCCACTTCAAATGTACAGCATTGATTCGTAATAACTAAGGCCACCATTAAAAAATTGTTTGTTTGCAGTTTCCGACTCCTGGCTTTTAGGGGTGGGTCGGTAGGTAGGGATATTTGCAAATACATGTATCGTGTGCTTCACTAGTATTATCCATAGATTTTGTATTAACGAAACATTGATCAAATGTTCATTTATGGACACATGAAACAGACTTGGTAACTATTGAACAGTGCTAAGACGCTAAATTTTTCGAAGTAATGTTTCAAATGACAAAATCAAATCCAGTGCATACAATCTACACTCTTTTTATATAACATCTAAATCATATAAATTGAATATTCGTGGCACACTGCAAACAATCTTTTAATTTAGGCCTAATCGTAATTAAATCTATTATTTTTCACTCTTCAATAATGTCGGTCGCATACAGCCTCACATAATGATAAAGTAACCTTACGTTCAGTAATTTATTTGTCACTTTGTCAAAAATGTCGAATGTCAGGGCTGTACAAATAATTTTTTTAGCAACTAGTGCGGGTCTAGTCACCCTGTCAAAAGTGATTAGTCCCAAAAAAATTGTGACTAGTCCCAAAAAATAGACACAAGTCCTGAATTCTTTCGATTTCTCAATATGTTAAAACTGCGTCTTGCATACACATTACAATTCATTATACACAGCAAAGGAAACAATCCTTGTTTACTCTTCAGACAATTAATGTATGTTTCAGTGGTATAGATTGTAAAATGCCATTGGGTGAAACAGTAGCAATAGTAAGAATCACATCTGCATTTTTAAATTTCAATATAGATATTCTGGGCTCTTCATTTGACCAAAATATGTTAAGCCATATTGGCTAAACCACCTCAATTTTCTTACCATTAATATATATGTATATATATATTAAACCAAGTTGAATGATATTAATTCTTTGACAGTTTCTAACAGTTAGATGGTTACATGAACAGGGTTCTCCCCAGGCATCTGACGCATGTCGCGTCCGACATGCCTTCAAAAAAGCGGCTACTTTCCGACATCCCTTAATTCACCCGACATCCCTTTATTGATCTGCAGACACGCTTTAGTTTCCAGTAGTTTGTGAACCGTATTTTCACACCTCGCATCTGTTTTCACAGCTCGCGTTGTATTTTACATCCTGCATATTCGGGCTATTTATGCTACGGACAAATTAAAGTGATTATGTACGATTGTTTGTGAAGTGGTAATCTGTTATCGCCGCGGGTGATTTATGATTCGATCGAAAAATATACTTCTTTGCGCCATTTGTGTATTCATAAATTAATAAAGTCCTTACTCGATAGCACATCATTAGAAATGTTAATTATTACCATTTTGATAATACGTCTTCGTTTTGTTTTCACGCTGTTTTGCGATGTTTTTGTAATTGAAAAATGCGACTTTTTTTCGGCAAGCTCTTGTTGGGTTTACAATTTTCCTCCAGTGTAAGCACACCAAGTGAGTTGCAGTTAGACGTCGCTAGGTAAAATAAGCTGTGTGTAATATAAAGCGCAATTGTCGTAATACCGTCTATAGATTTTAGCTCTTCTGTAAACACAGAGAACCCGTCAAGGATTATTCAGAAAAACATGGCCGCGCCCACGAACTACTTTCGCCAATTTCGCCAATACCAGCCGTCAGTTTACATGGGTTAAAATGACTTTAGCCAAATTGGTGAAAGCACTTGACAAAAGTTTCGCCATTTGCAATTTGATTTCGCCTATGGCGACTGGCGAAGGCAAATGAAGAGCCCAGATATTGAGTTTCATATTACAGTTCAGATAATCATTTAATGGAGAGAAAAAATAGTTTTAACTTTATATAGGACTACGGTAAGGGGCTACAGATGAGATTCTTACATTTTACTAAGGCCAAAAAAACCACCTGTTTCCGGTGGCCCGACCGACCCTATTTTTAAGGGGCTAAAACTTTTTATGGAAACTAAAAAAAATAAAAAATTGTTCTGAACCATGTGAACAATGATTTAGGCCAAATAAAATTATACCTGAGTTTACTGTAACCCGACCGACCCGCTGAAAACACCCCCGACTCATTTTTTTTTTTTTTAATAATTGAGCCGAAACACACGAAAACGACCCTTCAGACAAAATGTTCACATTTTATGTTTTTTGATGTTTATGAAACACGGTGATTTTCTCTTTAAATATCTTTTTATTTTATGTTGATATCTTAATTAAAAATGATTTTATCTCAATTTGAAAATTAATGATTGTACTCACAATTAATTTTGACGCTGACGTCGGCGTCTTGGACGACGTCGTTGATTAAATAACAACAAAAAAACATAAACAATTACCATTTTCTATAGCATCAACTATTTATATTAAGAAAACATATTCCCCAAAATATAATAATTAGGTAAAACACAGAGTGACGAGAAATTTGATTAGTAATTCATTGATTACCGGCCGACGTCATAAATTGTTACTTTATGACGTTGTCGTCTAAACGTCCGAAGGGACGTTTTCGTGTGCTGCGGCTCAATTATGTTCACGCTATCACGGCCGACTCATGTGCTCATTGTCCTGCTGTTGGAACTGACCCTCTTCCGGACTTGCGAAAAATAAATTAAACTGTTTTACCCCTTTGCAATAATTGCAAGTGATTGGGAAAAGATCCAGTTGTTGCCATGCCTTTTGGGAAACAATAACACATGTATACACAATTTCATATTGTTATCTATTGTAGTTTTTAAAATACCACATTTTTCCATTCATCAAAGCTCATCGCCACCTTAAATTAACTTCGCCAAAAAATAAAAAAATAAAATAAAATAAAATGCCTACCTACCTACCCAATTTTTTTCAGCAATGTTACAGTAAACACAGGTATAATTTTATTTGGCCTTATCACAATATATCGAGGTAAACTGACATCACAGAGAAACTTTCAGCTGTATCATCAACTTGTATGGGGTTTATGCAGCTGGGTTTATGAGATAAATACATGTAGAATCTCAGAATATCTTGCTCCAAAAAAAAACAGCAAGGTATTGTGAGATTCTACATGTATTTATCTCATAAACCCGATACAAGTTAATGATACAGCTGACAGTTGCTCTGTGATGTCAGTTACCTTGATATATTGTGATAAATCATTGTTCAGAACAAAAAACAAAAAAATCTTCATAAAAAGTTTCAGGGTCGGCCATCGGAAACGCATGTATTTTTAGCTCTACTGATCAGAGATCAGCAGAGCTTATGCCGTGGTGCGGAGTCCGTCGTCCGTCCGTCCGTCCGTCCGTCTGTCTGTCCGTAAACTTTTATTTGTAGCGACTTCACAGCTGAAACTACTGGATGGATATTCATGAAACTTTACAGAAATGTTGCCCATAAAGTCTAGTTGATCCTAGCAAAAATTCAAGTTGATGTGAAATCCAAGATGGCCGCCAAAGCTAAAAATAGAGTTTTAAAATACAAGTTTGTAGCGACTTCTTCTTGAAAACTATAAGTGATATTGATATGGGACTTTTTCTAAAATGATCAGCATGACATGATGTTGATCCTAGTCAAAAATCGTTTTGATTCAACGTTAAACATGGCTGCCAGCGGCCATCTTTGTTTACATAGAGTTATATAGTAAAAACTTGTAGCGACTTCACAGCTGAAACTACTGGATGGATATTCATGAAACTTTACAGAAATGTTGCCCATAAAGTCTAGTTGATCCTAGCAAAAATTCATGTTGATGTGAAATCCAAGATGGCCGCCAAAGCTAACAATAGAGTTTTAAAATACAAGTTTGTAGCGACTTCTTCTTGAAAACTATAAGTGATATTGATATGGGACTTTTTCTAAAATGATCAGCATGACATGATGTTGATCCTAGTCAAAAATCGTTTTGATTCAACGTTAAACATGGCTGCCAGCGGCCATCTTTGTTTACATAGAGTTATATAGTAAAAACTTGTAGCGACTTCACAGCTGAAACTACTGGATGGATATTCATGAAACTTTACAGAAATGTTGCCCATAAAGTCTAGTTGATCCTAGCAAAAATTCATGTTGATGTGAAATCCAAGATGGCCGCCAAAGCTAAAAATAGAGTTTTAAAATACAAGTTTGTAGCGACTTCTTCTTGAAAACTATAAGTGATATTGATATGGGACTTTTTCTAAAATGATCAGCATTACATGATGTTGATCCTAGTCAAAAAACGTTTTGATTCAACGTTAAACATGGCTGCCAGCGGCCATCTTTGTTTACATAGAGTTATATAGTAAAAACTTGTAGCGACTACTCCTCTGAAACTACTTGGCGGATTGTCATGAAACTTTACAGGAATGTTGCTCTTGATGTCTAATTGATCCTAGAAAAATTTCAGGTCGGCCGGAAATTCAAGATGGCCGTCACAGCTAAAAATAGATTTTTAAAAAATAAGTTTGTAGCGACTACTTCTTGAAAACTATAAGTGATATTGATATGGGACTTTTTCTAAAATGATCAGCATGACATGATGTAGATCCTTGTGGAAAATTATTTTGATTCGACGTTAAACATGGCTGCCAGTGGCCATCTTTGGTTACATAGAGTTATATAGTAAAAACTTGTAGCGACTACTCCTCTGAAACTACTTGACGGATGTTCATGAAACTTCACAGGAATGTTGCTCTTGATGTCTAGTTGATCCTAGAAAAATTTCAGGTCGGCCGGAAATTCAAGATGGCCACCACAGCTAAAAATAGATTTAAAATAAATAAGTTTGTAGCGACTACTTCTTCAAAACAATAAGAGATATTGATATGGGACTTTTTCTAAAATGATCAGTATGACATGATGTTGGTCCTTGTCGAAAATCGTTTTGATTTGACCTTAAACATGGCTGCTTTGTTTACATAGAGTTATATAATGAAAACTTGTAGCGACTACTTCTTTGAAACTGCCTGACGGATTTTCATGAAACTTCACAGGAATGTTGCTCTTAATGTCTTATTGATCTTAGCAAAATTTCAGGTCGGCCGGAAATTCAAGATGGCCGCAACGGTTAAAAATAGATTTTCAAAAAACAAGTCTGTAGCGACTACTTCCTGAAATCAAAATCAATCAGTAGAGGTTCAAGGTCATTGACCTCTTGTTTTGTTTGGCCTTATACAACCTTATGCGAAATAACGTTTCGTAAAATAATTGAAATTTGTCTCATCAAGAATGTCGGTCACATAGCACAATCAGCACAGCATACAACCTTGTGTAAAATAACCTTACGTGAAATATATTTGTCACTGGTTCAGTAGATCTATGTCGGTCGCATACTGCCTTGCATAAAAAAAGCTTACGTAAGATAATTTATTTGTCACTTGTCAGATTTATTTGTCATGTGTCAAGAATGTCGGTTGCATATGTACAACCTCGTGTAATATTTAAAACTTTACATAAAATAATTTTGTAAAAGCGTTTTGTTTTGTAATTTTGTGATTATTGTACTGAATTTAGTTAATTTCAGATCAATATATTATTATTAAAGTATAAATTCTCAGTGTTGACTTTACTTGACTTGGTTTGACTATTGACTAGACTTGATTAAGTTGATTTGACTGATTCAACCGCAAATCCTAGGCTACATTTAACTTGTTTATGATTTGACTCACAAAAATTTGACTTGACTTATACTTGACTTGAACATGAAATTGACTTAGGCTTGACATGAACTTTACACGTATGTGTAAAACTATAATATTGTATTGACATTAACTATCAATATACTTAGTAAATTGTATATGGATACGTTTTCACTTTGGTCTTGACTTGACTTGACCAGGGCCTTCCCAAGAATTTTTTATAGGAAAGTGGCATTTAGCGCGAGTGGGGGTGGAGTTGGGTGAGGGATGGGGCTCCCCTCCTGCATGTCGATTTTTTTTTCATGTTTTGAAGTAAAATACGCCTTTTGGCGATACACCCGGCACATTTAAAACATGTTTTAAATATATCTATCAGTCTGCCATAGGTAGTACATGTATGAACATTCTTTTTTGGAAATAGATGATAAACTCAACTTTATACATTGTTTATACATAGTTTGCTGTTGCAGATATTTTTATCTTGTAAACACTTCATAATCATCATATATGTGGTGAAGTTTTTAAAGCAAGAATAATTAAGTTATTTTCAAGTGAATAACGTTTAAAAAAACAAAAAACTTGAAAACACGCAGTGTCATGTGTTTTTTAAGCATCTGAAATAAGGACTATCCGGATTTACATCAACTTTTTACGCTGACATATGTCTTACAATATCTTAACTGTTTACTGCATCAGCTCGTTACCGCTTTCGAAAAAAAAGAGAGTAGGAAACGGTTATAAGTTTATTTAAATGTTATAAAATAGCTGTCTTTATTCATAATCATTTTTGTTTGAAACACGGAAGCAAATTCAAAACCGGAAGTAAACTAACTTTATAATCTGCAACCCCGAGATTCTTATAATTGTATGTGATTATCGAATAACTTGCGTTTGTGAGATTATTTTCTCATCATTAACTATTTAAAATCGCGATAAAATGGATGGAGGGCAGGCTTTTCTCATCATTAACTATTTAAAATCGCGATAAAACGGATGGAGGCAAGTAAATTATTTTCACATTTGATGACGCCGTAACAAGTTTACAGGTCATGTACGCATGGTTGAATTCTAGAATTAGACCCTTATCGCGGAGGTAATTAACACCAGCCCCTTTAATCCTTATGAAAGCACTCCAATCATTAGCTAAGGGCGTATGCTTGTCAGGAGTTTATGCCTCACGGCGTTATTTGGTCAGATATGTCATTAATTAACACTGGGAAATGAATGTTTTGACCCACTTTTAAGGGATCGCGGCATGTCTGTTTCAAAAGTTGCTTGACTGTTGTTTGACTCGACAAGACTATAATTAACTAGACTTAATCAGCTGCTGAAACTTGTTTATGACTTGACTCATCGTGACAATGACTTGACTTACACACTTTAAACATAACGCTCGATATAGAAATAACAATACTGATAATTATTTTACTAAAGAATGAGTTATTAAAGATATAAAGATACACCTTTGTCGTCTCTATGCCATCCTATACATTTGCGAATTGCCTAGATCTCAATTTGTCTAATCCTCGTTCTGGGCTCTTCATTGGACCAAAATATGTTTGGCCATTTTGGCTAAACCACCTCAATTTTCTTTAGCCAATGGTATTTTTGTTAAGCCATTTTTGGCTAAGCTTTTTTAGCCATTTTAGCAGAATTTAATACAATTTCCGATTACATATTTGTCAAATTTGTATAATTTTCTTATCATTAATATATATATTTATATATATATTAAACCAAGTTGAACTTGATTTTAATATGTTGCCTCTATTATCACCACTGCCTCTATTATTTGTCACAGTTGGGGACATGTTCCAATGATGAATGTTGTAAGAAAACACAATTTTAAGCATACATGCAGGTTCATTTTTATGATCTTTTTATATGTTGGTGCGTCGTGAAACCCTTCAATCAGTCAAGAAAGCAACCAAGCATGTACCCATGATGGAAAAAACGGATGACACAGTTATCGTTCTGTTTTATGTGGCCACGCATACAACTCGAAAGAAATGGCTTGGTTTCAATGCGCGAAAACAGATGACAATGTATTGTTTACATGTTGTTTACATGTACGTATCATGGGTTACTTTCAGTTTTGAATAACGTAGTTACAGTCATTATTTTAGTTAAAAGGGTGTAAATCTTTGTATGAGAAAGATTAATTATTACTATTTTGATAATATGTCTTCGTTTCGTTTACGCGCTGTTTTGCGTTGTTTTTGTTATTGAAAAATGCAACTTTTTTTTCGGCGAGCTCTTGTTGGGTTTACAATTTTCATCCAGTGTAGGCACACCGAGTGAGTTGCAGTTAGACGTCGCTAGGTAAAATAAGCCGTGTGTTATATAAAGCGCAATTGTCGTAACACAGTCTATAGATTTTAGCTCTTCTGTAAACACCGAGAACTCGTCAAGGATTATTCGGAAAAACATGGCCGCGCCCACGATCTTGTTCCTTTCGCTACTTTCGCCACTTTTGCCACTACCAGCCGTCAGTTTACATAAAATGTCTTTAGCCAAATTGGCAAAGCACTTGACAAAAGTTTCGCCATTTGCAATTTTATTTCGCCTATGGCGACTGGCGAAGGCAAATGAAGAGCCCAGTCGTTGTCATACTTTACGCTATAATTTCACAAACAGTCGCCCGATGTGGTCAAACGAGGCCATGTAGGGCTTTTACCTAAGTTTCTTCAGAAAAGATTTTCATCACATGTCGCGGAACTTTTTTCCTTCAAGGTCTCACTAAACAGTTATTTCCGTTGCCAGTCCTGATAGGAACTTTCTGGCGCTTGAAAAAAGTGTCTGTGTTTTTCGGTTCTTGTTTATTTTTTAATATGTGCAAATAGTTTCTCTTTTTTGTTGCAGGTGACAAGTATGGGTTTCGTATAGGTTTGGATATGCCTGAATGTTTCTGAGCCCAGATCTGAGAGTCTAATACCGGGTAGTGATAATCTGAGAGTCTAATACCGGGAAGTGATACACATGAAAGTGAAATGGACAAATTCAAGAGGGTCTCTTCAAACTATTGATATTTAAAAAAGCAAATTGCTCAACCCCGTGTTTTTTGCTGGGTAATTCGAGCAACAGACGTCAAGTTTCACACAGAAAGTATTTTTAAGAAAATTCAGGAAGTTCTACAGTGGTCCAGAGTGGTCCTTGTACATATGTAGGGCAATGTAAAATTAACTGTGTTGTGAGACGTTACATGTACATGATGGAAATTTGATGGGCAATTGTGTGTTCTCGATAACTCAGTTGGTAGAGCGCTAGCCGTGTAAGCTGGAGACCCTGGGTTCGGGTTGGCTTATGGGTCCAGCGCTCTACCAACTGAGCTATCGAGGAAACGTGGTTGGCTGTCTGATTTTTCACCATTTATCTGTATCTGGTCAAAATAAAGATAATGCCTGTTTCACCAGTTTGGATTGAATTGCTGCATGCCATACCAATTCAAATTATATCTCTTGTTTAAAAAATCATGATCATTGTCCGTAACTTTTAGCTTATATAACACAAAATAATATCGTTGATAAACATCACACACCTACCAGTATTGAATATCTACTACGTAGAAACTATAATGTTTAATGGCTATAGTAGTAGTAAATTCAGATGGTATATATTTCAGACAAAATTCGTTTTGAAACAGATAAAGTACCAAGTTCCAATATTATAGGATCTCTTGTGGGTTGTTGTTAAAGGGACACTGTCCGTAAGTAAGCAGATAATGAGCATAACCAAATAACTGTCTGACTTTTATTCAGTGAAATGTATGCATGAAAACATGAGCATAGACCCTAAGAAGTCTGTAGTAGTACATGTAATACATTGGTGAGTAGTTTTTTAGCTCGACTGATCAGAGATCAGCAGACAGCAGAGCTTATGCCGTACCACGGATGCGTCCGTCTGTCCGTAAACTTTTTTTGTAGCGACTACTCCTCTGAAACTACTGAATGGATATTCATGAAACTTTACAGAAATGTTACCCATGAAGTCTAGTTGATCCTAGCAAAAATTCATGTTGATGTGAAATCCAAGAGGGCCGCCAAATCTAAAAATAGTTTTTTAAAAAACAAGTTTGTAGCGACTACTTCTTGAAACCTCTAAATGATATTGATATGGGACTTTTTCTAAAATGATCAGCATGACATGATGTTGGTCCTTGTCAAAAATCGTTTTGATTCGACGTTAAACATGGCTGCCAGCGGCCATCTTTGTTTACATAGAGTTATATAGTAAAAACTTGTAGCGACTACTCCTGAAACTATTTGGCGGATTTTCATGGAACTTTACAGGAATGTTGCTCTGAATGTCTAATTGATCCTAGCAAAATTTCAGATAAAAATAGATTTTTAAAAAATAAATTTGTAGCGACTACTTCTTGAAAACTATAAGTGATATTGATATGGAACCGCACACGAATGTTGCTCTTGATGTCTAATTGATCCTTGCAAAATTTCAGGTCGGCCAGAAATTCAAGATGGCCGCCACGGCTAAAAATAAATTTTCAAAAAAAACGTTTGTAGCGACTACTTCCTGAAATCAAAGTCAATCAGTAGAGCTTCAAGGTCATTGACCACTTGTTTTAAAATTATTATTCGTAAATAAAGTGGGACCCACAAGATTTACCTTTTCTGCGATCACGTGACTTCCATTAGCACATTAGGTTTTCACCATAGTATGTATTGCTTAATATGTATAGCCCGCTTAGCATATTTAAGCAACACCGTATTGCCTTATGGATGCTTAATAGACTTTTGCAACTTTTAAATCAACATTCAAAATTATGTAAGCGTGTTTAATAAATTTGGTTCTCCATATATGTTAGATCATCTATACAAGCTCTGTTTGCTTCTGAATTGAATTGGTGTTTTAAGGTGCACCAACACAAGAAAGGTTATATGGCGCCGTACAGGGATGAACTGGCATCAGGCTCATCCACCATTTACATCAAGATACAATATTCGAACCTGCAGAGTTGCAAATTCTTTTGTAGACACTCCATTTACGATGGAGCCATGTTTCGACATTTGCATATGCAGTGTCATGAAGAAAACCTTGAATGAGCATGATAAAAAAATGCACAGAAAGGTGGGTCCTACCCCTCTGCCTCTAGCAGGATCTACAGTGGTTGCTAAGGATCTATTTTGCTGTTTAAATTTTTAGTTAAAATAAATAGCATTAGTTCTAATTAACATGAATTTATTTAGGGCAGTATATGACTTGATTCTAATTGTGGAATTGTTGAAGTATCAATGAAATTAATAACGTTATTATGAATTAATTTCTAATAAAATTATATGGAAGAAAAAAGTGATCCTTTGCAAATTTTGATTAGTATATCTGCTGTCGACCTTTTATATAAATGTATGTTTTTAATCCTCATGGGTTTTATGACCTTTTGGAATTTTGCTGAATGAATGAAAGATTAAATATGCAACCGTGGAAACGAGGCTTCATCATAAATGGAGCGTCTACTAAAGAATTTGCAGCACCTCTGCATGTTAGAAGCTTCTAGGCCCATTCTCCATATTTTATCTTGATGTAAATGGAGGATGAGCCTGGCATGTTCATTCCTGTTTCACGCAATATAACATTTCTTGTGTTGGTGAATTCCTTTATGGTTCCTGGGCAAGAATAGGGCCACAGTTTATCCAGGCAGAGGTAAAATCCCTCTGAATGCATGTGTAGTCCTTTTTATAATGTTAAAGGTCTACATCATCTCCAGTGTTCTCCCCAGGCCATTAAGGCATGTCGCATTTAACATGCCTTCGCAGCCAAAATGCTTTTGCAACATGCCTTAATTGTGGAGGACATGTAATACAGTCATTATTAATTAATTTATTTTTATCTTGAATAAGTTTATACCACAATATTTAGTATCTCTAGCCTATTTCTTTCATAAATCCGGTGTCTTTTTGACAAAATACCTTAAAATATAGGGGTTGGGTACACTGATACACCCTAAACCATATTTTCAAATATTTCTGGGGAGAACACTGATCCCTGTATTGTTTCAGGTGCTACTTAAGTGGTGGCTGAAAACTATGATCACGGGTCCAGCAAAAAAATAGGAGTGGTTACACCAAATTTTGCAGCAACTCTCAGATCTGAAGGATCTAAACCCGTTTTGTACACTTTTTTATCTTGCTGTAAAAGGAGGGTGGGCATGAAATGATCACACCTGTTGGTGCTATATAACCCTTTTAGAGTTGGTGTGCTGTAAACATCAAGTCACTCAACGTGCTAGTGCGCAGTAAACCACAATTTATTCAATCTATTATGCCAGTATTCTGGAATATATATTATATAAATATATATAAAAAAAATGGGATTTGATGTGCATTTTAATATTGATTGGTATAAATAAAGAACATTAGAGAAGAAAACAATTGTTTTAGTCTTTCTGTATTTCAAACTGTTTTGACGTCAAGGGCTATATTGGTAAGGCGTGTATACTGAAAGTATGTGCCCATATGCTTGAAACCTCTCTTACTGCTTCGACTTTTGAGAAAGTGTTGATTATTTGGAATGGGGGAGGTATAAAGTAAATGTACTCGTTTTATCCAGGAAAAAGTGGTAGGGGTGTCTCCACCACTACTCAACTTTTATAATCGGTCACCCAGGTTTTCTGAAAAAACTTGAATACTAAAAACTGAAAATCACCGAAACATATTAAATCAAGTTTTTATTAAGTTTATCAACAAGGGTATAGTCCAATCAAGGCAGATTAAGTTTTATAAATCGCTAGCGATATTTGTTAAACGACGCCAGTTAAAATTTCAAATGAAAACATGAATTATTAAAAAAAAAATATAATTCGTTGAAAAGTGACCGATTATAAAAGTTGAATAATGTATAATAATCTAAAACATGTAATGAAAATGACGTAAAACAACATTCAATCAACTAACCATATTTGTATGCACCGCCACGAAATTAGGCTTCCCTTATCCGTCGGTACGAAACGTTTACATGTCGAGTCCTTTTTTATTAGACTTTTTCCAAAAAGAACAACTATTTTCATCACTTGATTGTCATTGTCGTCTGCGTCACTTGATTAAAGTTGTATCTCTGAAACTTCACACACCTGCATTCGGCATCAACAGACACCACATAGCCAGTTTCTGTAACTCCTGCATTAACAGAATTATAGCCCCTGTTATACTTAAAAAACTTGGTTCAAGTTTGTATGTGAATGCAGCTAGTATCTCGGAAACTACTTTATATAATGGATTATATATGTATATAATGCACCGAACAATTCATATGGCATATGCACCGAACAAAAATGCATATGTTCCGAACATGAAGACATATGCACTGAACTTAAAGGCATATGCACAGATTTTTTGTTGAGTCCTTTTTGCTAGGCTTTTTCGAAGAAGAAAAGCTATTTTCATCTTGATTGTCGTTGTCTGCGTCACTTGATTAAAGTTGTATCTCTGAAACTTCACACACCTGCATTCAGCATCATCAGACACCACAGTGTCAGTTTCTATAACTCCTGCATTTAACAGAATTATGGCCCCTGTTATACTTAGAAAACTTAGTTCAAATTTGTATGTGAATGCGGCTAGTATCTCAGGAACTACTTTATATAATGGATTATGCACCGAACAATTCATATGGCATATGCACCGAACAAAAATGCATATGTACCGAACATAAAGACATGCACCGAACTGAATGGCATATGCACCGAACATAAAGGCATAATTATGTACTTAAGGCATATGTACCGAATGTAAAGGCATAGGCTCATCCTAAGACAGTCATGGCGTTCCATATTTCAGAATCCACAGGTTTACATCTATGATATCTTTCTTAAAAGTTAATTTTGTTAAAATTAAATATGGATTAAATTAAAGGGACACGTGGCAATTATTTTTAGCTTCTCGGGTGTATTAATCCTAAATCGTTTTGACATTGTACTAAACTTTCATATAATTAAAAAGAAATTTCTCTTTGTTTAAATGTATTCTTGTGGCAATATAATGATCAATAGTTGGAAGTTCCTTTAAAGGGACATGAGCAATCTTGATTTTTAGCTCGACTATTCGAAGAATAAGAGAGCTTATGTAATCACCCCGGGGTCGGCGTCGGCGTCGGCGTCGGCGTCGGCGTTGGCGTCGGCGTCCCACATCAAGGTTTGCGTGTAAGCTGTGTTTACAAGTCAATATCTCTTACATTTCTTATCCTAGCACAACCAAATTTGGCCATGGGCTTCCTTATAGCATTATCTTAAGGGCTGCATAAGCAATTTTGGTTCCTGTAATCCATGGGCTCCCATGGAACCCAAATTATGATAGCCCATAAAATGTGTCCCATTTCACATCAAATTTTGCGTGTAAGCTGTGTTTACAAGTCTATATCTCTTACAATTCTTACCCTAGCATTGTGCTATTTGGCCATTAGCTTCCTTATAGCATTGTCTTAAGGGCTGCTTAAGTAATTTTGGTTCCTGTAACCCCTGGGCTTCCATGGAACCCAAATTCTAAAATGTGTCTGTTTCACATCAAATTTTGCGTGTAAGCTGTGTTTACAGGTCTATATCTCTTGCTTTTCTTGTCCTAGCTGAACTAAATTTTGGAAATGGTTTCCTTATAGTATGTTGTAAAGGGCTGGGTAATACATTTTGTCTTCTGCAATTTCTGGGCTCCCATGGAACCCAAATAGTGATGGCCCATAACATGTGCAATAAAGGCAGATCTAGGTTTGCATGTAAGCATGTATATATCTATAAATTTGGTTTGGGATTTCTTATAGCATTATGCATCTTATTCATACTTCCCTCATATTGGGGCATGGGCTCCCTCCTCCACCACCCCCTCCCCCCCCCCCCACCAGGCCCCACTCCCCCCACCCCTCCAAAGATTTTTTGCTTTTTTTTTTTACATATTTCTGTGTTGTTTTGGTCGATTCTTACACATATATGTTGCCCCCTCCCCCCCAACCCCCCTCCCCACCTCGCGCCCTCCCCCCCCCCCCCCCACTTGAAACTTTTTTTTTTTTTTTTTTACATATCTCTTGTGTTGTTTTAGTCAATTTTTACACATATATGTTGCTCCCCTCCACCACTCGCACGCCCCCCCCCCCCCCCCCCCCCCCCCCCAAACTTGAAACTTTCGTCTTTTTTTTACAAATTTCTGTGTTGCTTTTGTCAATTCTTACACATGTTGGCCCGCCCCTGCCCCCTCCCCAGCCACCCTCTCCCCACCCATCCACCACCACCCACTCGAAACTAGATTTTTGTTATTTTTTTTTTTTACATATTTCTGTGTTGTTTTGATCAATTATTACACATAGCTTCTTAAACAAATATGTTGCTCCCCCCACTCCCCCCACTCCACCCCCCCCCCCCACACACACACAATTCTTACACATAGCTATGTTGCCCCACCTCCTCTCCCCACTCCACCCCCACGCTCGAAATGGAATATTTTTATTTAATGTTTATTGTTTTTAGATCACCTGAGCCGAAGGCTCAAGGTGATCTATTGGGATCACTCTGCGTCCGTCGTCCGTCGTCCGTCCGTCCGTCGTCGTCGTTAACTTTTCTTCAAACGACTTCTCCTCAGAAACCGCTTGGCTAATTTTGACTAAACTTCACATGGATGATCCTTAGATGAATGCTTTTTAGATTTGTTAAAATTAGGTCAGCGCGACATCCAAGATGGCCGCCATTGCCATATATGGTCGAAATCTTAAAAAATCTTCTTCTCCAGAACCGCATGACAGATTTCAACAGTTTTTCTTTTAAAATGATCGCCAACGCCTACACTATCAAGTTTGTTCAAATAAAGTCCCCAGGGTCAAAAATTGCCGTGCCCCGGGGATCCAAAGTTTGTATATTGAGATTTTGCATGTTTTTCATATAGACATATAGGAAAAAACTTTAAAAAATCTTCTTCTCTGAAACCACAAGGCACAGAGCTCTCATGTATTACATGTAGCATCAGCTTATGGTCCTCTACTAAGTTTGTTCAAATGGTGACCCTGGGGTCAAATTTGTCCCTGCCCCGAGGGGTCACAGTTTTACATAGACTTATATAGGAAAACAAAATAAAAAATCTTCTTCTCGGAAACTACAAGAGCCAGAGGTTTAATGTTTTGCATTTACTATAAGTATATGGTCCTTGAGCAAGTTTGTTCAAATGGTGACCACCGGGTCACATTTGACCCCGCCCCAAGGATCACATGGTTTGCATAGACATGTATAGGGAAAAACTTAAAAAATCTTCTTCTCTGAAACTGCAAGAGCCAGAGGTTTAATATTTTGCATTTGCTATAAGCTTATGGTCCTCTACCAAGTTTGTTCAAATGGTGACCCAGGGGTCACATTTGGCCCCACCCCGGGGGGTCACAGTTTTACATAGGCTTGTATAGGCAAAAACTGAAAACAATCTTCTTCTCTGAAACTACAAGAGCCAGAGGTTTAATATTTTGCATTTACTATAAGATTATAGTCCTTTACCAGGTTTGTTCAAATGGTGACCCTGGGGTCACATTTGGCCCCGCCCCGGTGGTCACAGTTTTACATAGACTTGTATAGGGAAAAACTTAAAAAATCTTCTTCTCTGAAACTACAAGAGCCAGAGGTTTAACATTTTGCATTTACTATAAGATTATGGTCCTTTACCAAGTTTGTTCTAATGGTGACACTGGGGTTACATTTGGCCCCGCCCCAGGGGTCACATGTTTTACATAGACTTGTATAGGGAAAAACTTAAACAATCTAATCTTCTCTGGAACTGCTTGAGCCAGATGTTCAATATTTTGCATTTTCTACAAGCTTATGATCCTTTACCCAGTTTGTTCAAATGGTGACCCTGGTGTCAAATTTGGCCCCGCCCCGGGGGTCACAGTTTTACATAGATTTATATAGGAAATTTTTTAAAAATCTTCTTCTCTGAAAGAACAAGAGCAAGAGGTTTAATATTTTGCAGTTACTATAAGATTATGGTCCTTTACCAAGTTTGTTCAAATGGTGACCGTGGGGTTATATTTGGCCCCGCCCCCGCGATCACAGTTTTACATAGACTTGTGTAGGGAAAAATTAAAAAAATCTTCTTCTCTGAAACTGCAAGAGCCAGAGGTTTAATATTTTGCATTTACTATGCGCTTATGGTCCTTTACCAAGTTTATTAAATTGGTGACGGCTCTGCCCCAGGGGTCATATGTTTTACATAGACTTGTATAGGGAAAAACTTAAAAAATCTTCTCTTTCTGAAACCACAATTAAGGCACACAGCTCTCCTATATTACATGTAGCCCTTGGGTCACATTTGGCCATGCCCCAGAGGTTACACCTTCATTTTGTCTTTGATCTTTACCAAACTTTGTCAGTGTCTTTATATCAATGTTGGTAAACAACAGAGGCCACATTTCTTGGACAATCTTAACCAAACTTGCACAGATTGTATATGATCATAAGATTTCGAAGAAGTTCGATAATGGACAATTACTCAGGTGATCGATATAGGGCCATCTTGGCCCTCTTGTTTAAATATATCTATTGTTTTGGCAAATTCTTACACATAGCTTCTTACACATATATGTTGTCCCCTTACACATATATGTTGTCCCCACTCGAAACTCCAATTTTTTTATTTCATTTTTTTACACATATTTCTGTGTTGTTTTGGTCGATTCTTACACATAGCTTCTTACACATATATGTTGCTCCTCCCCACTCCACCCCATTCCCTGCCTCTCCACCCTCCCCCCACTTCCCCCACTCGAAATATTTTTATTTTTGTTTTACCATATTTTTGTGTTGTTTTGGTCAATTCTTACATAGCTTCTTACACATATATGTTGCTCTCCCCACCCTCGCCTCTCCCCCATCCCCACTCAAAACTCGATTTTTAATTATTTTTTTTTTACATATTTTTGTGTTGTTTTGGTGAATTATTACATAGCTTCTTACACATATATATTGCCCTAACCACCATTACTACCCCCACCACCCACCCCACCTTTCCCCACCCCCACTCAAAACTTGATTATTTTTTTTATATATTTCTCTGTAGTTTTGATCAGTTCTTACACATAGCTATGTTGCGCCCTCAACCCCACCCCACATTGTTTTAGCCTTATTTTCTGGTGGTATATACTAGCTATATAATTTATTATTCTCTGAAAAATCGAATAGTCGAGCTGCGCTGTTCTCCGACAGCTCTTGTTTTTTTTAAACTCAGTGTCACATTAGATTTTAATATATTGTTTTGCATATTGATAAAACTTTTTAAAAAATCACTTATTGTGTGCAAAAATGATACTGGATAATTAAATTGTAAGTTCAATTTTAATGCATGATAAAAACTTCAAGATTGCTGTTTGTCCCTAAGTTAAAAGTATCAGATTGTGTTTTTTTTATAGGCTGAATGTTTCAGTAACCTGGTTTGTAGCTATAACAGATGACCGTGAACAATTGTAACAAACGAAAAATGACTACGTCAAAAATAATAATAATAAAGACGTTATAAATAAATAAATAAAAACTACTCGACATTCCATGAGTGTTCAAATTTGTGATGATATATGAGAGGCCGATTATTTTTTCACGAGTAATTTAGACCGAAATGTTGGCTAATATCTTGTCTGAATAAACTTGTCATTTGGTGAATGGAGCTGCAACACAAACGAAAAATCCTTTCAATTTTTTAGATAAAGTACGTTTTCTCAAAATATAAAACGCGTAAAGACGCAAGCTGATATATCCAGTCGTCTATGCGTGGTTGCCCTTAATTAGAACTGCTAATATTTTAATATCTAATTAGATATTTGACAATACGTTAAAGATTTTTTATTATTTCAATACAGTCGAGTACACATAACTTTATACTGCTCCTTTAAATTGTTAATTTCTGTTCTTGATCTCGACAAAGTCGCGGTAAACGCGCAAGATCAAAAGGTCTTTGTGTTACGTCATACAATCGCGGTGATCGCCTGTTTTCAGACGCCGCACGGCAACATCAAAAGACCGCGGCATTTTTAATCCCACAAAAAATACCAATAGACATTGTTTTTATAGGGTTGGTACATGTGCATAAACAGTAATCAACATTGTGGTAACTTTGATACAATTCCATTTCGTTTATCGTAAATGTGCCCGAACAATGTGGATATTACAGATTGAGAATGGTGGTTAAGTACATGACTGTTTGGTGGTGACATGAAAACGAGGATCATCTGGGTCCTGACAAATTCACGAATTTGATAGAATTTATCTAAACAAGGATATTACATTTTCACTCGTGCCAATTACGACGGGCAGATAATTTATATAGACTCAATTCACGCCTCTCTTACTGTAATTGATTGTTACGTGCGCATTTTTTTCTGTGCAATATTACAATCTTTAAACAAATCATGTATTTCAATAAATACGACAATAATTGTTTAAGGAAATACGAAGACATTTATCGATCCGTCTCATAAAATCACAGAGTCGAGTAAACTCCATTGAAAATAGTCCGTCACGATAAGCGCTAAGCTCCGCCCACAAATTACCTATATCGATTAAGTACGATAAGCTCCGCCTTCGGCGCATCTGTCCTCGCTTAAAGGAATTAAGACCGGACCACGTAATGTATAAAGAAATATAAAAAGATCGGAAAGGGAAAGTAGCATTCAAGGAGGACAGTCAACCACAAAACACAGAAACAAACACGCAAACAGACAAACAAGAAGGCAAAAGCAATAATAAATGCAAAGGACATCACGAACACAAAAGGGTTGACAATAGGGCTACCGCCTTGGAACGGTCAACAATAGTAGGCCACTGGGGGTTTAAACCGGTTCTAGGGTGCACCAACCCTCACGCATACCCAACTGTCATCCCATTAAAACAGGACAGTGTAAATAAAGAAATCCCCGCCATGATCTAATCTCTAACCAACAAGGCAGCATCAATAGGCACTATAGATATTTTATTACATTTCTTATTGAACTTAAATGAATTGATTAATTAATTTCACCTGAACATGTAATAAACAAAATATAATTGTCCTATTTTAAAAAAAAAAACGATATTTTTAAATATAGTATTATTCCTTATATTTAAGAAATACTTTTTAGTTAAACATGAAATATAGCATACACAGTTTTTTTACGTACGTAGGAAAATGTTTATAAACATTTGTTAACGAACAATGAGCTATCATTTCTCTGAAACTTATAATTTTAGCCAGTATTTTGTTATTTATGGGTTGTGGTGTTCAGGCGTCATTTAAAAAAAATGGTCCAGTTTGTGCAAGTAATTTTGGTGGCATCGTTTAGTACACATAAATACACCTTTCATTTGATATATAATAAGCCCATTTTCTAGCTGGTCCCAGCTAGCTCCTTAACTAAGCGACTTTTTCGCATATTGTCACTACAACATAAGCACTTATGATTTCTCGACACTATATACAACTTTACCACATTGCCTTTTCAAAGACAAGCTAATTTCTCTTATTGAACAAACATTCGCTATAGAAAATACTACTTTTTTTAGCGTTTAATAGCATTAAACCGTTTTTTACTAACGGCAGTTTAGACAATTATACTATGTGGACTTGCTATGAAGTTTGTGAGGCACTCATCTCCCTATTAGATACTATTTTTGTGGGTAAGAACTGTGCACCACTTGTCGCTGATTTGTTTTTATTTTGCTATGAAAGAGATTTCATGTTGAGTCTTTCACCAGATACTCAGGCAGATGTTATTGAAGCCTTTAATGACACCTCTCGGTATCTGGATGACATATTGAACATTGACAACCCTTTCTTTCCAATTATGGTCCAACTAAGAACTTCAGCTTAACAAAGCTAATATATATGATAATAATGCTTCTTTTCTTAATTTAGATCTCTCGATTGAAAATGGTGGAATTATTAGCAAAATCTATGACAAGAGAGTTGATTTTAATTTTGACATTGTTAATTATCCCCACTTGGATGGTGATGTTCCCCGAGCAACTTCTTATGGGGTGTATGTGTTAGAAATATCGGACAGGGAAAGCAGCATTCAAGGACGACAGTCAACCGCAAAACACAAAAACAAACACGCAAACAGACAAACGAGAAGGCAGAAGTAATACAAAATGCAAACGACATAACAAACACATATGGGTAGACAATAGGGCTACCGCCTTGGAACGGTCAGTAGCAACAAAGGCCATTGGAGGTTTAAACCGGTTCTAGGGTGCATCAAACCCCACACTCATCCCATTAGACTAGGGCAGTGCAAATAAAGAAATCCACGCCATCCTCACGAACAATTGAAATAAGTAGAGGTTTCTCCGCTAAAATTATACAAGAAAGTAAAAAACTAAAATGCTTTCCAGCTCGTACTCACTATACCTTATCCTAAAAACTTGGAAATATCTATTCAAATACTGTTTTCTTCTTACCTCAACAGGAAATACCGATAATCGAACGTTAGCGTAAATTCAACGTTAGACCGTATGTGACGCGTTCTGGGTTAGATAGGGGAAAAAGCTCGAAGTAGACCCTTCAAAAAGACAAAAACAAGCATCGCTATAGTATCATAATAAGAATACTCGTAAATTCGAGTTATTTTGTGTCTGAATTTGGTTGGTTAATACGCTCTTCATATTTGCAACATTTGCGTGTTTTCCTTCTATGAAAGGGACTGGAGGCCTTCTGGAAGAATAATGGGTGACGGTGCAAAACGGTGACAACATTATAATGTGGTTTAGTTGTGCATTCAATGCACATAGGCATTAAAATATGCCGTATACAATAATTGATTTAATTAATCTTAATGAAATATGTCGATCGGGAAGAAATCGGTGACGCGGCTACATTTTGGCACATAAATAATCTATATTAGTTCATATCATAGGCTATAACAAATTCGTGTTTTTGTGATCTTACTTCGCCTTTTATTATAGCACGTACAACTGCTAGCAATATAAACCACATACATATTGATATTGATGATATAACAACACAACTACATCGTGTCGTCATGTTTCCATTACACGTTCCGTAAGTAATAATTCAACCGAACGTAATATGCTATGCGGCTGATGTAATGCATGTGCACATGAACTGTATGTTATGGTGTTCTCCTCTGTATTTGTGATTGGCAACAATTACTCTTTAAGATAGCCTTCAGTCCCTTAAATACTCCATTGGATGTGAACATGGTTTTATGTTCGCAGAAGTTGATCACAAGCAACTCCTTATATTATTAATGGAAATGTATTTACTACTTCCCCTATGTCTGAATCTTCTGCAATTAGCTGAAAGCCGGGCAATGAATCGGTGTACTGTAAAAATGAATCGAGCAACAATACTAATGAACTGTCTGCGAACATCTTCAGTATATTATATTGGGTCTCTGTTTCCATTTAGTAATTACGTATCACAGGTCTAACATAAATACATTAAGATTGACTGGCCTATATCACGCGATAAACGTTTAATATCTATCTCAAAACACATTCTTAGGATTTCAAATTTATGATTTTAGGATAATTATGACAGATTTCATGAATATAAGAACTGATGTGTACTACAATTATTGATTCAATATGTAACATACAGAGTCTAGAATGCGCAGAAAATAACAGAACTAGTATACTAGTAACAAAAGTACAGACTTAAAACACATTATTTGTGTATTTGTCAGTTAAGATGTGTCTCGTTGAAGACGTAATCTTCTAGATATGCACCCCAATAAATACGACTTTGTTTGTTTCTATGATGTTTTACGTCATTTTCAACACAAGTTAAGTTATATATGACGGTGGATTGTTTGTGGTGGATGCAGACCACCCATTTTTCCTGGGAAGAACAAGTACTGTACACATCCCGCCAGCCGCAAATATAGATATAAAAATCGAACAGGAAAAACAGCATTTTGAATGACAGTCAACCACAAACACACACAGAAACAAAGAAACAATTTAAAGATGATTAAAAGGCCAAATAAGATATCACAAAAACAAAAGGATTGACAATTCCTCACTTACAAGTCGAGCTCCCAGTGCGATTCGATTCGATCTCGCAGCGGTGATAGACGAAAGTCTACAACGCAAAGTCTTCATCCATTCGGCCACGGAAATACAACGTATATGTAGATTAGATCCATATAAGGACGCTCATGTATATCAGTGGTGTGTAATTTGTGATTTATTATCAATGCAAATGTCACAACTAGACATCGTGAATAATGAATAATCGATTGATGAGAATATAAATACAAATCCGCGTTCTACTATCGTAGAGTTTGAAGATGGCACAATGTCCAGAAGGTATCGCTAAATTGTTCTTATATGAATGCATAAACGTGCCAACATTACCAATTTAAACATCGGTAAATACTATAATTGGATTATGTATGCCTAACGAATGAACAATTTTAATAACATTTGGCTTACAGGCTGTAGCACACGTTCCAAGCCACAACACACAATACTGTTATCACTTTACGACTGCGTGATTTACTGTAGGTTTCAAGAAATAATCGAACAAAACTTCAGCAGCAGCAACACACGAAATATCAAATAACGGCGTAGGTTTTTGGGATATAATTAACATATTGTTATTGCACGGATTCGAATAAAAAATAATTACAGCAACATAATATTTTCCGATAACAACCATGCCCGCCATGTTTTGTATCAGTTATAAGACATAACCTTTACAATTGATTGCTATTTGTTTGCAGACTTTTGCTTATTTACAAATATTTGCGGAAAACATACTGGAGATGGAAACAATAGGTGGGTAATATACATGTCATACAAGTTCGTGGATTAAACCTAACAGAGCCCCGTGTTGCTCACTATATGTAAATGGAATCCATCTAAATATGCACTAACTGGAGTGTGCCAAATCAAGAATATTTACCAAACGCTTACAGTGAATTCTCATGGGTTTGTTGATTTTATATTTTAACAGAATGCTCGCTAAAAGGACAAATCGATTTACTTCTATTAAAATGTAATAATAATATATTGATTGTCTATTTGTTGTTGTTTTCCCTCTGCTTCTAGCCTGTGTTAACAACACAATTAAAAACTAATTGTTATTCAAGTAAAGGAAGTAATTTGCTCTGTACACAATAATCCATGGAGGCTTTTAATTATTTAAGAAAGTAGAAAACAAATGTTTAAGTGCAAATTAACTGAGGTATTAGACACATTGCTTATTAAGAAGATTACCTCCATAGTTTACGTGTATTTGTTTCTCTGTAGTGATTGTACAACGGTAATTGTGTAATGCGTAAATCGGAACTGTAAATTTTAGGAGGCTTTCCTCAGATGTAATAAAAGTCTTTATGTATATAGGAGTATCATTGTGTTATACTTATATTGCCTAATAATGCTGCCTAGTTGGTTAGAAAATAGTTCATGACGACGATTTCTTTATTTACACTGTCCAGTTTTAACTGGATGACAGTTGGGTAAGTGTGAGGTTTGGTAAACCCTAGAACCTGGTTTAAACATCTAACGCCTTTTTTTTTAAACTGACCGTTCCAAATCGGTAGCTCTGTTGTCAACCCTTTTTGTGTTCGTGACGTCATATGCCTTTACTTTTTATTAACATTGCCATTCTTGTTTGTCGTTTTGCATGTTTTGGGTTTACTTTGTTCTGCGAAAGTTCGACATTTATACTTATTTGTACATTTTGTAAAATTTGTAAACTTTGTAAACTTTATTTCAAACTGCTTAATTTCACGAATTAGTGAACAATAAAAGCAAATTTCAGCAATATCATGCATGTATAAATACATGACACAATGACGGTACTAATAGGAAACGGCTGTTTATATATAATTAATGATAATTGAAAAAAATAGTACATACGTTAGAAAAATCACATTCACGGTTAACTATACCAGCTTTTAGAATGATTTAGTTTTTAACAATTCAGATATTTATTAAACGGATGGTCATTTCTTTTTGAATCATAATTTATAAAGATTAACAGTTGTTTTAAGTGTCTTTTGAATGTACTTATATATGCATACATAAACTTTTACCTATACAATTATAATTGTTACAGAGTATTTTCAATTGGTACATGTTGTAACATTATATATAGAATACAGTAGTAATTACATGTTATACAAAGACAACCAAATACTAGTAGTTGAAAAAACAACAGCATCACAACATCAACATTGTTCGTACTTTTAGATGTTGAACAAATCGCCTGAAAAAACTCTCTGTAGATTGAAAGGTGTGTCTGAGACGCTCAGTAATATAGTATGCAATAATACATTGAGCGCAGTCTTTATCCGAAAGGACCAAACTTAACGAAATACATTTACATTCAAAGTTCGGTACGATATTACCTTTTTAGTTGATATACTTTCTTCAAAGGATTCTAAACTACAATGAAGAATCGAATGGGACTTTGATGCAATATTATATTCATATGCTTGAATGCTGCTTTTCATGTTTTATTTTAATATCTATATTCAAGTGCAAGTAGAGGCGATCTTATTTAAAACTACATATAGCTACTGGAACAGCAAATGACAGGTAAACTCCACAACTTGCAAAAAACACAAATGCAACCGAAATGCATCAGCATGTGGTTTAGTAGGAAATTACCACAATACATATAACGCTTCCAAATGTATATGAACAGCGCATACCTTAAAAGCTCTGTGAAATATAACAATCGGTAGAGTTCATACCATTTGTATCATGTCCTGTTTCACTCACTTTATACATAGTGAATTCATCTCAAAATACAATATGTTTTATGAATAAGTAACTGCAGCCAGACAACCAATCAATCAATTACAAACATTCTATTAAAAAGATCAAACGCGACCGACTGCGATGGTTCTCCAGACGACAATGTATGCCACTATCTATACCGAAAATAAATCCAGTACAAATTTCAGAAAACTATCAAGGCAAACGCATACAAAAGCCAACTTTTCCCTGAATAACGACAGAACCATATTTTTTTCTTATTTTTTTTGTATTTAGATATACACGAGCATGTTAGTGTTTTACTTGTCATGCTTATATTTCCTATTAATGCTGCATTGTTGGTTAGAGGATAGTTCATGGCGGGGTTTCTTTATTTACAATGTCCCGTTTCATTGGGATGACGGTAGGGTAAGTGTGAGGTTTAGTGCACGCTAGAACCTGGTTTAAACCTCAAGCAGCCTATTTTGCCACTGACAGTTCCAAGGCGGTAGCCCTATTGTCAGCACTTTTGTCTTTGTGATGTCTTATTTGGCATTTTATTCGTCTTTAAATATGTTCTTAGTTTCTGTATGTGTTTGTGCTTGACTGTCGTCCTTGAATGCTGTTGTCTTGTTCGATTTTTATATCTATATTAACAATATCTCAAAATGAAAATCGTCTCTCTTGTCATAAATTTTACTAAGTATTTCGCCATTTTCAACACAGAGATGTAAATCAAGAAAAGAAAAGACAATATCAGAAAGGTTAGCTTTGTTTTTATTGAATTATATGAACAGCGACATGAGACATGACACAAATGGGGAAATAACAGTCTATGGCAATTTGACCTGGTTGTTTGACACGAGGTATATTATTAATACATATGTTTTATTAGGATGACGGTAGGGTAAGTGTAAGGTTTGGTGCAACCTAGAACCTTGTTTAAACCCCCAGCGGCCTTTTTTATCTCTCACCGTTCCAAGCCGTTAGCCCTATTTTCAACCCCTTTTGTGTTTGTGACATCATATTCCTTTATTCTTTATTACTATTGCCATTCATGTTTGTCTTTTTGCATGGCTTTGGGTTTACAGTGTTCTGTAAAAGCTGCATTTCCTGTTCGGCTTTTATACTTATTTTATTATCACGTGAAATTCACTTGAATGTCTATGATCATGTTAAATTCACGTGCACCTTGTTTATTACATTTACACATATAAGCATAGTTTTGATTCTTAGGGCGAAATACAATTAATAATTTGAATTTAGAACCAAAATTGTTTTAACTCTCGCAATGTTTTAACTTACGTATAACGAGATAAACAATAATGGAACGTTAACATTTTGTCGGGAATATATTTCCCTATATAAAAAGATATGTAATATATTGAATTTGTTGTTTGATATGGCGTGAAATTTGTATGACCTGCGCATGACAAAATATCACGAGACGACACATTTCCGGCGAACAAAAGACATACAAGAAAGAAGATGAATAAGATAAAACTGAACCGCCTCATTCAGTAAACAAACACAAAGCCTGTAGTGAAACAATGTCGCGTCTGGACAAACGTGCAATTGTAAACGATAAATCTTACTGAAGGACAAACTGGTTCGAACATGAAATGGAGACACCTTTAGAGCAAACAAGGAAGGGCGACTAAGTTAGAAAATGTATTTGATAAACATACTTGAAATATAAGACATACCGCAACGCTCTTTTAATTTGCCGCAATGCATAAGTTGGTGGAGAGGGTTGGGTATGATTCTAATATCGTCAATAGCTGAAATGAATAAGTGGATATACACACACATACTTATTAAAGTCATATGAAGCTACTTCCAATGATGTGAACGTGTTCTTGCAATAATGTCGGTACTTTTATCCATTTGAAATCGACCGATACGAGAACTTAACTACCTGACACAATTGATCCATTCACAAGCACATACATTTTTTAGCGGATGTGATCCTGTATCCATGTTTTGCGGAATATTTGATACTCCATGTACACGCGTGTGTATTGATATATGGGATGGCAATGTAAATGGTTTTCATCAGGTTGTTTCTGAACCTGGAAACAATATTGAGATTCCATAAGTGTTTTGGATAAAATAATCCATATTTCCCAATGTATAGTCCATTAATATATGTCATATCCAAATTTAGGACATTGCAAGTCCTCCTAAAATGTTCATTTTAACTTTTTCACACCCTTCAAAACATCAACAAAAAGAAGATATACGTCAATGCAAGTGAGTGTTTTTTCAAGGTCTTACAATAGAGTGGTGTCATCCATTGCACCATTTTGAGTTTTAACTCCGGATTTTGAAGCAGAATTCCTACTCTTCTTCAACACCCATACGAATGTTATACTTAGGTCAAAGTGTCGTCTAATAGCTGCACATCTAATTTCAGACTGTTTATCTCCCCTGCAACAGCAATAAACATATCTGTCAGTAATTATTAAAACTATTTAAAACCGAAGCTCTGCCACTCTTTATTGTGCAATAATGATCCTACCCTGTGTTTCAAGGAAGCTAACAATGTAGAGATATCTTAGCATACATTGACAATATTATATGTATGTTAGTGCTCATCCATGACAAATACATATAATATTGCAACCTGTGAGACTGTCTACCATTTATTCTGTTTATATAGATCCAGTTAAAGGTTTGGCATTATTGAACGTTTTTCAATATGCATGTAGCTCTTCGTAAAAGGTAATGTTTTTAATTTTTAAAAGATGGAATGTAATTTAGTATATGCTGTAACAAGAAATCTGAATTATTGGTTATTTAGCAGTACTTTAGCTATATGTTGTATTGCATAGGATAAACGCTTACAATATTCACTGTAGCCACCCTGTATTGCAAGCAAGTGACACAACTAATGCCAATCTAACGATAACAAACTCACAACAAAACACAAACTCCAAATCCTAATACATATAATTCTCATTTGAGTTATCAGCGAGGTACTGTTGAAGATAATAACTGTATTGTCTGAGGCCGTAAAATAGCATCTATATTGCATAAGGTCGTGAAGAAAAAGGGCCTGTATTGTGCGTAGTCTAAAATGTATTTACACTTAATATTTGAAATAAAATGTTTAAAACAAACGAGCACAGATAATTATGACCCAGACATTCGAATACACGCATTCGAAATACAAAAACAATTCGAGAGGAGAATAACACTAGAAGAAGGTTTGGGACACCACAAGCATCAACATAAAATGAGTTGAAATGGTCCTGTACGAGTTTTACGAATATAAAATAGAAACAATTAATGCCAAGATTGAACAAATTTTTTTAATATATTGATGATTAATGGATTTAATGTAGGAAAACATGCAGGGTACATGTTTCACAGAAATAAGCCATTAAAGGCTTGTATTTATCACGTATATATGAATATAGAAAGAAAAACATAGAAATAAAGGTTAAGAAAGGAGAAACTTGGAAATCGCCGAGTACAATCAATATAAACAAAACATTGCAGTCCTCCCCGATCCTTGCCGGTGTAACGAAGTAAAGTGACCCCCATAGAATAACGACCCCAGGTCATTATTCGTTAAAAAATAGTGACCCCCCCCGGTCATAACATTATGACACCCCACGCAAAGTAATATGACCCCTCGCGAAGAATTGTGACGATTTTCCGGCTGTTTCTGTCACCTTCAGTCAATCCGCGGTTGGAGAGCGTCTGACCACTCGTCGGCTGGTGTTAGTCATTCCATCGGAAATACTCGTGATTGCCGACGGCGGAGGACAGAACGTGACCCAGACACTGTCTGTGGGTCAATTATTGGCTGGGTTTTGCCGAGTCAATCCACCCGAACTCGACCAGGTGAGCGTTGGAGAGTGTCGGATCCCTCGTCGAATGGAGTCGTTCCGTCGGTGATACTCCGGTATAGCGACGGCGGATGTCCGAAAATGGACCTGGACAATGTATATGCGCCCATCTTCAGCTGGTGTCAAAACACGAACTAGAAATGGATGCAAATATAGTGTCAGGGGCATTTCGGGCGTCTGCCAGAGCATTACCGACAGACAAACTTATACTTACAGACTGGCCGTCCGACCCACCCCAACAACCACTAGGCCGAGCCCGGGCGGATTGACTCTGAAGGCGACAATGACCAGCCAGAGTATTCCCGACGGAACGACTCGTACCAACTGACTGAGGGTCCAACCCATTCCAACTCACATTAGGTCTAGTACGGGCGGATTGACACCGAAGGCGACAAAACCAGCCGGAGATTGGCCCATATGCAGTGTCAGAGTGCATATGGGTTCTCTGCCGTCGGCATACCAAAGCAAGCCCGACGGAACGGCTCATACCAACCGACTTGGGGCCAACCCCCACCAGGTCAAGTTCGGGCAGATTGACTCTGAAGGCGACAAAAACCAGCCGGATATTGGCCCACATACAGTGTCAGTGGCATACCAAAGCATTCCCGACGGAAGGACTTCTACCACTCAATAGGGAGTCCGACCCACTCGAGTTAATGCGGATTGACTCAGAAGGCGAAACTTACCAGCCGTATCTGGGACCACAGACAGTTTCAAAGTTTGTTACTCGGCCGTCAGCATACCAGAGTGTTCTGGAAGAATTCATACCACCCGACGTGGGGTCCGACTCACTCCACGTACACTAGGTCGAGTCCGGACGGATTGACTCTCTGAAGGTCACAAAACCCAGCCGGAGACTGGCCCACATACAGCGTCGGGGCCAATTCGGGACCCTGCCTTCGGCATACCGAAGCATTCGCCATGGAACGACTCATACCACCCGACTAGGGGTCCGACCCACTCCATCCTCCACCAGGTCAAGTCTCTTAATGCGACAAAAACTAGCCGGAGATGGGCCCACATACAGTGTCATGGGCTATTTTGGAGCTTGGACCTCTGCTGTCTGCATTGCCGACGGAATGACTCATATCATTCGATGGGGTCCGACCCACTCCAACCCCTCCAGGTTGAGTTCGTGCGGATTGACTTTGAAAGTGACAGAAAACGGAGATGGGCATGTTGTCTGAACAACTGATCTGCTCAGGCTCGGTCGGAAAACGGTGCGCGATACGCGATAGTACGAGGACGATGGTAAGATGGCGATGATCTTACTATCGCGTATCGCTTATCACCTTACCATAGCTCATAGCCATCTTACTATCGCGCATCGCCTTGACTCTAAGATGACGATGCTCGATAGTAAGATGACGATGCACGGTGATAAGATGGCGATGCGCGATGGTAAGATGGCGATGATAAGATGGTGATGCGCGATTTTTCCATCTAGCCATCGCGCATCGTCATCTTACCATTGCATATAGTCATCTTATTATCGCACTATCGCCATCTTACCATCGCGTTATCGTGCATTGCCATCTTACCATCGCCTTTCAGAGAGACCGCTATGAGCCTAACGGAACACCGTAATATGCAGTGAAAAGACTCCTCTTATTTTGAAGACTCTGGTGCTACGGGGCGTGGACAGTGTTGCAGTGCCCAGTACTGTCCATGAACAGACTCAATCAAACCTAGTCTGCAACTTCCGCTATTTGTAAGTACTACTACTTCTTCGAAAGCAGCAGCAGCAGTAGCAGCAGCAGCAGCAACAACAACAACAACAACAACAAGTATTAGCAATAATAACACGTGTAGTAGTTAATATTCAGTTAGTGATCGACTAGATGGGGGTCAATATATTATAGATATCATCAAGGGGGGTCGTTATTCTATGGGGAATAATGACCGGGGGGTCGTTATTCTATGGGGGTCACTTTACTTCGTTACACCGGCCTATTACAGGGATTTGTATTTTGCCAATGACCGTTCAAAAGCGATAGCCCTTGTCATGTGTCAGCCTATTTGCGTTTGTGATATCATAGCTTGCCTTCTATTCATCTTTATAGTTGTTGTTAGTTTCTCTGTGTGTTTGTGGTTGACTATCGTCCATGAATGCTACTTTTCCTGTTTGTATATCTACTTGAACATGCATATCGGGGATAGCTTCAATGACCCACACTCAACATGCAGAACATGATATCATAGGTATATTGACACATACCTACATGTATTCAACAATACACATATTCAAACTTTAGAACGAACGATAGGAGTTCCATTGAACAAACATTCAGCATGCGGAGCTGGGAATCAGTGTTGCATGGCCACTTTTTAACATGCAGAGTGGAGAATCAGTGTTCCGTGCATACATATTCAACATGTGGAGCGGGAAATCGGAGTTCCATGGACACATATTAAGCATGCAAAGCTATAAATCCTTTTTCCACGGACACATTGTCTAGTACGGTTATACATGGATATACGTGTATACTTGACGTCATTGCAATGTCTGTTACCAAACATTATTTTACCAACATGAAAACAACAATTGCCTGCATGTTTTTAATACACGATGTAATAAACCACGTTGCCAGTTCACGTCTCTTAAAGTTTAAAAATGGTTCCCGTTACACGCTCATGGAGTAAAAGCAGCTCAGTTACTGACTACCTAAATGACAATGAAACTCAAGTTGGATTTAAGTTGGATTTAAGTTGGATTTTCACGGGTTTCAATTAAATCTATTTTACAAGATTCTTAATGTAACATTGGTATGGCTTCACCTATGTCACTCTTTGGCAATTGTCTGAAATCCGATACCAGTGTAAATACAGTACTCATGCATTAATGAGCCATAACTTGTCTTACAACGTCATCTGGGTTCTTTGAACTCGCATGTTCAATGGAGATTACCAATCAAAGGGTATTATGTCTACCAATCAAAGGGTATTATGTCTACTCGCGTCTACATGTTACATCTTACATGTCTAATACGCTGTTATTAATATGTCATCAGAGTCTCGTTGAACACATGGGTCATACGAAGACGTGGACATCGGTCTAAATAAAAACAACTTCATAAATTATCAGTAGCTTTCTCCTCGATCAATGTCACGTTGTTGTCTAGCAACACTACATCAACTCGCGTGTGATCAACATATAGGGTTGAAATGATTCACAGAAGCTGGTTGCGTTAGTATTATCTAGTAAGATGATACCATTCCTGTTAAACACTGTCCTTTCTAAACACACATCGAAATGCGCTCAGGCGTTTGTTTATGTAAGCCGTTTTCAAAAATTGCAAACTGAAGAACTGAAGAATTAGAAGTTCTTCTTTGTGATGTATACATATGTATACTGAACAGAAAACGTATAGTGCGAACTTTAAGGATCTCGATTAAGAATATGAACATTGATATAATTGTTTGAAAGATTTGATTTTCAAACATTTTTGTTATTTTATAATTTTCTAAGCAAAGTATCAGAAATACCTCCCATATAATAAAAAGCCAGCCTATTTTGTTCTGCGTGTACTGTTTAATTTATGTTTAACGTATAGTCACGTATAGAAAGGCATTTAGTCAATCATCGTAGTCAACGTTGTCCGTGTCGTTATCGTCGTATTCGTGTAAGAAACAGCTAGCAAATGCTTTTCAACAGCTGAAACACCGCAATGGCATAGGGCATAGGGAATTATGTTTGTTTAAATTAACCCCTAGCCCGCTACATACATATAATGGACTGTTCCTTCTTTGAATTAAGACCATTCCATGTATTTATATTACTCGCGGACTGATTTGGGTTTACAGATGGACGTAAAGGCTATTATTGTAGTGCTTAGCGGGTTAAGGGTTACGCACACCCGTGGCTAGATGTTTGTATTTAAAACAATTTTAATATATATCTTTGCAGAATCGACATCGCATTTTGGCATGGAACAGTTCATTGACATGAAAATCAAATTTGTACAAATGGAGGTCCTGATAATTAGAAATGTTCAGTCACTGGCTATCATGTCTGTATTTACAGATATACAGTAATACATAAGGAAAATGGGAAAGGGCAAAGCAACGAACACAAATAAAAGATAGCAATAGCAGACTCGACTTTAATGAGTCATGAGCGGTAATATAAAATGCAACACCTCGACACACATCTCAGTATCGGATTAGGCATATTAGGCTCGATGATCTCAACGTACCAGCTGGTTATAATAATTCTGATTTGTATTCGGTGAGAATGTTTACAGCTGCCACACAGCGCATTACAAACATTAATGTTATGCGTCAAACATATGCATCAAGTCTTTACTGGGATTAGGGTAAGATTGAGGCTTGGTGCACTTGTAACACTACAGCCTTGCCATTGTACTTAACCTAATAACAGTTTATACATGTAACATAATTAGAGTTAAAATACATCCCTCTTATAACTGATCATGCAATAGGAGATTCCTAGTACTGTCAGGTAGTTGTTGGCTAATCATTTGAACTTAACACCTGTTATTGTTTACCTGTTCTAAACGTTAGTTTCTCTGGAAGTCTGGGAGTTAAGAGGTTTTGCCATATTAGGGGAGACCATTCGCCGAAAGGTCTTGCGGGTAATTTATGCATACAACGAGGTAATCACCATGGCATTAACCTGTAGCTACACAGGTCGATGTCCATATGTGAGGCATGACTAACTGCCGAAAAGCAGTATGGGTAATCTTCAAGTATAATACTGCGCGCACGGAAAGTCTAGTAGAGAGTAGAGAGTCTGGGGACGGTGGTTGAGTAGTGAAGAGTCAGTCGATCTTGTAAGATGGATCCCCGCAGTCTAAGACAGGGTGTTGTATAATGTATTCTTGCATACCGGACAAGGATATCCGTCCTTTTACCGGGGCTAGATATTTCCATCTCACCCTAGGGTCGAGATAAAATTCACGCGCTCACGCGCTAGATGTCACGTACGGACTACTTTTTTGAACTATTTTTATTTACATAAACAAAAACAAAAAACATGGCCGCCAGCCAGCCACTGGAAAACAATTTCCGATAACTTCAGTTCGAAATGACGTGCCAGATAAACAGTGAAATAAAATACATACAAATAAACTCGCTGAGTTCTTTTTATTGAAAGACAGTTACAACGTATTGCTTTAAATCATTAACCACGTAATTGAAAGTCAGAAAGCAATCAAAACGGACAACCGCACCATTCATTATGGGGCATTATCGCATTTACTGTAGACTAGTAGACGGATTGCAACATTATGTCATGCTTGTAGTTCTGAATATATAATTATTTTCTAAAAAAAGTCTTCCTGTTCTAAATGAAATTATTATCAGCCATGTATTTCCGTCTAATATATTTTTTATAGGTGTCATTTAATGTAAGAGTGAAAAAAAATCAGTAACACATAATTACCTCCCTTAGTATAAATATACCTGTATAATGACCTGTCAATATACATGTATATTGATATTGTGAGTTCGTCTGCTCTGTGAATATGGTCACCTTCAAAGTCGGAGATATTGTACAAGTGGGTTCCCAGGGCGAAAAGGGGAAGATAATTGATGTAATAAAGCCACTAGGTACCTATTCCATGTCCAAAGTACACCTGATGACCACAGGCAATGTCAGGACAGCTGCCCTGCATGAACTGGTGAAGGGTATGCCAGATCAAGACTTTCAAGATCTGTTTGACTGCTTTGACACTGAACATTCAAATGACCCCATTGTTGTTAATGTCCCCAGTAGAGCACCCGCTTCATCATCTATTCCCACACCAATTGAGGAATACGCCACTTTTGAACAAAGGCCAAACAGTCAACAAAATGACGACATTGCATTTAACTCGGAAGATGTCCTTACAGCACGCCCCCTTTTCCCGAACGAACAGGCTAATACGAGTAAAAGATTTGCCACCTTGAAATTCACACCAAGACAATTCGTTATAGACAACGAAAACACATCCACCAGAAGGAAGACCATAAGCCACATTAAGCTTCTAAAAGAGTTTCTGTCTTCGAAGCATGAAACCCGCGAGACACATCTCATTCCTCCTGCAGAGTTAAATGAATATTTAATGGAGTTCATTTTATCGGTGCGACAGGTGGATGGAAAAGAATATGAACCCTGTTCCTTGAGGAGCATGATTGGCAATGTTGACAGGTATCCTTATTTAACTTTATACAATCAGAGTTGGACATATGATCGATTATAATCGAAAATTGGTTGGTTTGGTCCAACGATGCCCACAATCGTTGCGACTTAAACTGTGCATGTATCGCTTATGTTGTAAAAACTTGTACTAAAAATATCTTAATAAGCAAAAGAGAGCGATAATTTAACGAGCGTTTAAAGGGGCTAGCCTCCAGATGATCAATAATATTGGAATTTCTCTATCGGAGCCGAATACCCATGATAAGGTTCTTTTTCTTGCATAGTATCGAGATTTATTTATTTTTTGCTTTAAATTGTTGATTTCCGAATCCATTACGTCATTTAGCGCGTGCTACTCATCAATTTGCGCATGATTTTTTATCTGCCCTCCTGTGTAAGATATATTTAATCCATTTTCTGGTCATTCTGGAGGCTAGCCTTTTTAATGCTGTATTTTTTATTACTGAACTATTTTTTTAGCATATTTAGTAACAAGCATATGTACCATAATTCTGTTTCGCAGAAAAAGGCATTTGGCCATGAGAAATTATCTAAAATATATATATATTTATTATAGGAACTTAGAAGGGACATTTTTTCTCCCGACGTATTTCATTTTTGCACGGAACTGAAATCACACTCTTAAGGATATTCATAGTTTTGATAGAGCATCATCAAAAAAAATCTGACCAATCAGTGACCACAAATAAAACATGCCAATACATTCTGGTAGGTGATAAACTCGGTCTTTATCCTTGTTGTTCAACCAAGTTTACTGTTAAAATTAAGGTATCTACAGTGTGATTCTTTTAAAAGCCTGCATATGTCATGCATATTCGTCCTAATTGATTCAATATATGTATCTTTCAAAATCAAAATCTGGAATATTATCGTATTTTTACTCTGCCAAAGATTTTTATTTTACTATAGAACCTAAGGATAAAAACCGAGTAAGACAAATTTTTTCACCTACTGAAAATAAGATAAAATCTCAACATCTCTGCAATAGAAATTTATGAATACTGAAACTCTCGGTTTCACTGTTCCGATCTAAACAGCGATACCGGGGTTTGGAATGTCCCAATCTAAACTGGATACGGTACCCTTGACCGATTCTTTTTCTTGCATACCACAGATATATATTTGTTCTTTTAAAACAACTACGTTGATATGGTGTCTGCTGAGAATTACGTGATCATACTAGCACGTGAATTTTAGCTGAACCCTAGGATAAGATGGAAATATCTAGGCCCGCCTTGTAAATGATGGATACATCCTTGTCCGTTATGCAAGAAAAATATATAGACTTCACCCACTGCAAAGCATGCATAACACTGAATGTAAGAGCATAGATTGGATGTATATGCATAACACTGAATGTCAGTGCATAGATTGGATGTAATGTTAGGTGATATTGATATTACATGGATTTACTTAGTCGCTGAACAGATCAAGCAAATAATAAAATATACCGTACTATGCATCCAACAGATATCTGAAAGAGCACGATTACTGTACAACGATAGCAAGGGGACTACCATTTGCACAAACGATGCTGGTTTTATCCAGTAAAGGGAAGGATTTGAAAACAAAAGGAATGGGAAATAAGCCAAAAGCAGCAGCGGCAGCCTCAGATGCACAAATTGATATCCTGTTCGATAGCAACAGCTTGGAAATAAAACTCCAGCAAGTTTGATAAACCAGCTATGGATGAATAACACGTTGCATTTTGGCATGCGTGGTGGTGGTGCTGAGCACAGGCATGTATTCTTTTGAAAATCACTAAATGTTTAAAAAGTCCTGTATTTGAATGAAGTCACTTCTATGACATTGCTGCCAACATTGGTTTCAGTAGTAGCATATCAATGAAAAACTGATATATACAAACAGCAATCATATGATGTGCCACTAATTATTCCAAGTATTCTCCCGATTGTCTTAGGCAGTGACCATTCGTCTACCCATGATACTCTTCATGACTTTTCCCTTACACTACTGTACATGCTTCTACTGCATGCATGAACTGATGCATTGATGGGAAAATGAACCTGGAATGTTCCTTTCCTGTTGGTGTCATATAACCTTTTTTGTGTTGGTTCTAGTGATGTACCACTTAATCGGTTGTAACCGATGATCAGTTGCTAACAAATTATAGATAATAAATAAACTAGTTTAATACATGAAGAAAAAAAATCTTCTTAAAATTTAAATACTATATGGCTAACTGCAATAAATCCTAATATCACATCTTACTAATGACTAACCGATTATAATCAATCATCGATTGGTTACATCCAACCGATCGTAACCCATGATCGACTGTGAATTTCAACCGATTGCCCAGCACTAGTTGGTATGCCGCAAACCCAGATGCATTCCTTCATTCGACAGCTTCCACTGTTTTAAGACATCAATCCAGGGTGTTGCTTTAAATTTCTATTATTTATATCCAACCGATCGTAACCCATGATCGACTGTGAATTTCAACCGATTGCCCATCACTAGTTGGTACGCCGCAAACCCAGATGTATTCCTTCATTCGACAGCTTCCATTTTTTTTAAGAAATCAATCCAGGGTGTTGCTTTAAATTTCTATGATTTGTTTTTCTCGGTTTTAAAAATGATTAATTGTTTGGGTTGATACGGTTCGATTTACACAAAAGTTCATTAAAAGTATAAATACATGTTATAAATGCATAATAACAAGATAATTATTTTGTCTATTCCAGGCAACTGATGTGGGGTGATATAAATCTCTGCTTTGACCACGAACTGAATCTCGAGTACTTGGAGTACAATGAAAGGCAAACGAAAACCAGGACAGGGGTGGACATCACAAACATCAGAACACAAAACCCCATGGATGTATGCAACCGGTATAGATCGCTGTCCAGTACAAACTTACAAATGTTATGCTGACCACAGACCTGCAGATTTTTCAGGTATAGTATATAGTATCTAGAAGAATAAAAGAAAACAATTAATCCTTAAGGAGATTTAGAATGTATAAGAATCTTACATGGGTATCC
Source organism: Cyrtodaria siliqua (assembly GCA_037043455.1). NCBI lineage: Eukaryota > Metazoa > Mollusca > Bivalvia > Adapedonta > Hiatellidae > Cyrtodaria > Cyrtodaria siliqua. The sequence continues at coordinate 70,629 of JAWPHD010007378.1, forward strand.
GGTGAAGATAGGGAATTCCAACCCGAGGTATAAGTGTTTTTATCGGAACCGAGGCTCTGTTTAAAACACTTATACCGAGGGTTGGTATTCCTATATGAACCAAATACCCATGATAGATTCTTTTTCTTGCATATCAGAGACATTTTGTGAATTGACGCCGCCAGCTACTAATGTTTGCATGTTTTCCTGCATACCGGATGTTGGTGCGCGCGTGAATTTTATCTCGATCCTAGGGTGAGATGCAAATATCTAGCTTCGGTAAAATGCAATCTCTACCCAGAGTACACTCGTTCCTCATTTGACTCTGTCAACGTCAAAGGAAGTAGGGCAAACGGTTAGGTCACGTGATTATTCAAAAAAGTTATGACGATGTTTATAATAAATCCTTTTGCGTGATCTGCAAAGATAAAATATAGACCTATAATATATTATATTAAATAATTCCAATTGTTTTTTCTACGAGTTATTTTTTTTTTAGCAATTTTCTGCTATCGAGCTTCGGTTTGAAATGTTTACATATGCGTATCGATTGAGAAGAACTAAGTATGTATCAGTTTTGTAGTAAAATAGTCCCCGATTAAAACTAAATTGTTTTCGTGCATTATTTCAAATAATCTGCAGATATTCTGAAAATTATATTTACACAAGAAATAAATAAGTTTCAGGCAAACATATTCCAATTTAACAGGTTTTACCAAAATTTTGTAATTAAGTAGTTAGCAAAGAAATATGTGAGTGCAAGGAACGATAAGTTTACTCTGCGTGGAGATTGGGTAAAATGACGGATATCCTTGTCCGGTATGCAAGAATATGAGAATCTTTCCTGGGTATTCGGTGAAGATAGGGAATTCCAACCCGAGGTATAAGTGTTTTTATCGGAACCAAGGCTCTGCTGAGGTTCCGATTAAAACACATACCGAGGGTTGGAATTCCCTATCTGAACCGAATACCAATGATAGATTATTTTTCTTGCATATCAGAGACAATATTGTGCGTTGACGCCGCCAGCTACTAACGTTTTGCATGTTTTCCTGCATACTGAATGTTGGCGCGTGTGAATTTTATCTCGACCCTAGGGTGAGATGGAAATATCTAGCCCCGGTAAAATGACGGATATCCTTGTCCGGTATGCAAGAAATGTACGTGTCCAGATCATGTGTCTGTGACTTGTCTCAGAATGCAGGGAATGAACGCAGGCGAATGCAAAAACACGTCTACACACAAAAATGTAAAACTTTATTTATATGTTTAGTATGTGTTTACACATGTAATAAAATTTAAATATAAACTTCCTATAATTTAAATCATTAACAAATGCACACACCCAGAAAATAGATATATAATAATATTATAAAATATTTCATGGGTGCAAGTTTCAGATAGTAACATTTTATCCAGAAGATGTACCCGAGTTGAAGAAGCATAAAAATGTATTTTAATAGTAAATGTAGGGTAATCCTGGGCTTTTAAGGAGTTGCGGTGGCCAAGTGGTTAGTCTCATTTATTTGATGTCTGGGGTGCCTTTTTTACATACAAACATTTATAGATGCACCCCTTGGTTGAAAGACGACGCATATCAAAAATCGTCTCACCGTTATGCACTATCCCAATGGTTTACATTAGCATTCTTGCCTTTCGACCCAGAGGTCATTGTTTTGATTCCCGGATGGCGTATTGTCCCGGGTTTTTATAAACACACTCCCTCAGTACCTTATTTGGGCAAGGTACTGAGAAAGTATGCCATCCTTCAGAGGGGATCCATGTAAAGCCGTTGGTTCTGCATTTAGAGAGAGCCATACCCTGGGCACATTAAAGAACTTGCTGAACTTCTGTGTTAATCAGTGATTCACGCCCTTAAACATTTTTCGGAAATGGGTCTAAGAAACCTATTGTTTAAAAGATACCATAGCAGTAGAATGTATGTATGTATCCCTTTATGATTTCAGGCCCAGATCATCCATTTCACTTGGCGGCAATTACTAACGACACCAACCCTGGTCCCAATCAGCAATGGTTTTTGCGTGGCCCCATTGGGAAAAACAAACTTAACACCCTGATGAAAAAGATGGCGCAAAAAGCAGACCTTCCCGAGTTGCAACAAGGGAAGAGACTCACCAACACAAGTATAAGAAAACGCTTGTGCCAGAAACTGCTACAGAGCAATATTCCGGACACGCATGCAGTTCAGTTGTTGATCAGCCTCGCGCTCAGCAATCTGCATCAGGTTGCACTCGTGGATATGGCGTGCCAAGTGTAACACATTCGCAAACAGCGTCATACGTTTCGAAAAGCAACACATTGCCATCATTTTTTAGTAATGCCACCATCAGTGGCGGTACATTTAACATTAATTTGCAATACAGAAAGTCACGCTAGAGACCTCATCCAGACACCGATTCTGCTTCGGACGAAGAACTGTTATCCCTGTCTCAACAGCGTTAAATTGTCCACCTCGCGTTAAAATGTGTAAACAAACTTTACTGCTTTACACACTCGTGTAATGAAACTACACAATATCTAACTTGTTCATTTTACCAGTTTGTTCCATAAAGGCCCCTTTACACAGGGCTGCGACCTTTGTGCCACCTTTGAGCGACCAAAAAATGGCCAAGACGCTCAATGGTCGCCTAAACCCAGAAAATCATGTTTCTATGTAACTGCTCCAGCGATCCTTGTGCCTCCCTTGAACCACCAAAAATGCAATTTTCGGGCATTTTCATGGCGATCTATGAACGACCTGTGCGTCCACTGAGCCACCTGCCTGCCTCCCCTGTGCTTCCCCTGTGCAACCTACGGCAACCAACGCGATTATAGGCTATATAGGCGACCCCCGAGCAATGTTTGGGCAACCATTGAGCCTCCTCTGTGCCTCCTCTGTGCCATCATTGGCGACCAACGGCAAATAACGGCGATCACTGGACGACCATTCAGCCATGCTTCTGCCTCCTAGGCGACCCTTGAGCATTGTTTGGGCGACCCCTGGCGACTGTTGGGCAACCTGGAGTGCCTGGGTATATATATTCCCTGATTCTGGCGCTTTTCCATCACTTTCATCCTAGCTGCCAAAGTGAGAACATCTCCAGAAGATAAATATGTTGGGATGAACAACCAACTCCTCTTGCATACTGCCATCTTACAAGGTCACCAAGCACTGCTGGTGAACCAGATGGCCATTGCTGTCGTTAGAAGAACGATGAACAGGCACAGAAGAAGGAGACCACGAACCTGGCACGCTGAGGAGGCACTACAGGTAGCTCAAAGGAGGCAGAAGCGAGGCAGAAGCATTGCCATGGTGGCTCAAGGGTTGCCATGGTCGCCGAAGGGAGGCACAGCGGTCGCCACATTCATCGTTCAATGCACGCTATTGGTCGTCCAAAGGAGGCACAAGGGAGGCACAAGGGAGGCAGAAGCATCGCCCAGATTGACGGGAAAATTTGCAGCAGAACGCATCTATTACCTGGCGACCATTGGGCGACAACTGTGCCTCCATTCTGCAACCACGGTAATGCTTGTGCCTCCCTTCTGCCTCCTTTGAGCCACCTTTGAGCAACCAACCTCCTCGGCGACCTTTGTGCGACTGTTTTGAACATGTTCAAAAATTCACGGCGACCATGGCGTCCATGGCGATGTCTGAACCTCCTGTGTACCACCTTTGAACGACCTAGGCAACCATTCTGCCTCCTTTGAGCCTTCAACGACGACCTGGATAATTTTATGGTCGCACACGGGAGGCACAAAGGTCGCCATCTGTGTAAAGGCCCCATAAGTAATACTTTAATGTATTATTTCTTTATTATATTGTGGTTGACTCTAGGTCATTTTATTTAATATTGTTAACAAAGAAAATAAAATCATTGTTGTGTTTACGGCTTATTTGGATGAACTTGGCGGATGCACATCTGCATAAATGTGGTTTGGTTAAATTCGTGCGCACTATCCATCACGAGACATGACTCATGCATATTAGTGCGCTACTATAAAGAAAGAGTTCGAAGAATTTTATTTGTATTGCTTATTTCTTATAAGTTTTCAACAATTTTCAGAACTTTTTACATTGGTAGGCAAGAAAAAGAATCTATCATGGGTGTTCGGTTCAGATAGTAAAATTCCATCCCTCGGGATGACTGTTGTGGGCGGTACCTCGGCAGAGCCTCGGTACCGCCCACAACAGTCATCCCTCGGGATGGAATTTTACTATCTGAACCTCACACCCATGAAAGATTCTTATAAACTATACTATGGAAGCCACTATAGTAGGGCGGTCATCGTTGCATACTAATTGGAAGATTTGGACATTTGAAAGTTTCTAAATACTCTTATACTTTGTGAACCTAAGACATTTAATAACAGGGAGTATTTAAGTAATCAGCAAATGGACGTACTAAAAACAACTATACTTAACGGATGTGTGTATATATAACAGGATGTTCATAGCGTATTATGTATGTGTAATTATTCGGACTGTTTTATATGTACCAATAAATTATGGAAATCACAACGCGAAGTCCGGACCTTGTTATTAAATGTACCAAGCATAGCATACGACCCCGTAGTGCTACACACTCTAGTACCTGGTTTAAACCCCCCAGCGGCTTTATTGCCACTGACCGTTCCAAGACGTAGTCCTATTGTCAACTTGTGTTGTGTTGTTGATGTCTTATCTTGACTTTTATTCATATTTTTTACTGTGTGTGTTTGTGGTTGTCTTTCTTCCTTGAATGCTACTTTTTCTGTTCGATATTTATATCTACTTTAAGTGAACGTTTTATTGCCTTTAAAGGCTGGAGAAATGGAACCACCTAGTTGAAACTAAAGTAAGAAAACATAGTAATCGTGAATGTACCACAGATATATGTGTTTAAATATCGGGCTCAGTGATCTCCAAAGGTCAGAATCAATAACAAATGTTTGTCTTTAATCTTGTTGCTCTGGCTTCTGCCTTTTTCATCGGTTATACATTACTATGTAATATTCTAACCTCTGTTGTATTAATACCAAATCTATGCAATTTATCTTTTTAGCAGGGAAATCCAAATCTCCTCAGTTTGCGCACCATAATTCTCGACAGTCCGTATATGTTTTCTTTGTATAAAATCTATGATATTGCACGCCACGGACCTAATAACAATTTAATAACAAATGTGTTATTATGTCTGTGTGCGCACATATAATTACATGCCTCTATTGATGCATTTACACAATTTCACAAACACTATTTGGCGAGATCAAAGACATGTTGAATGTCGCATCATATATGTAGTTACGGTGCTCACAGTATAGGCTGCCATTACAATAGAATATCATTTAAATATAGAGAGAAAAAGAGACAGTGGTATAGTATATGTATACAATGAAGTCCTTAACTATAAACATATATCCTAATACGATGTCTTCTCTCTATCCTCTGAGCTATACTCATTTACAAGGATAGTATAGATTTGAAGCACAGCCATTCATTACAATAGATAGCCATAGCAAGATAGAGTGAAGAAGAGATATTGTATTGTTGTATTATAAGTATATAGTAAAGTATATAGCAAAGTCATAGAAGGATAGAGCGAAGATGAATACATGTACTTAGAAGAATAGAGAGAAGAAGAGATATTGATAGTATAAATATATAGTAAATAGAGAATAATCAATGTGTATTTTCATATCGCACCTTATATCAGGCCTGAAACGCCATATCAGCCAGAGAATTTTAGTGTTGAGGGCTGATATGGGTTGAGGGCCTAATATAAGGGGTGATATGATGTTTTTTATTCTATTTATCACATACTTCCCTATTAATATGATTTTCTTTAGTCAATCAATTTGGATTAAGTTACCATAAAATATAGATTTAACACATTTTTCCCTATAAATATGTTGTTTTTGAATATACGATACGACATAGACCTAGCTAGTCATATCCATCAGGATTTCGGTGCCGGACAATAAAGCTTTATTGCACGCATGAAATATAGGGTGAACAAATGTCATATCACGGAAATAACCGAATGTTCATCTCGATCCTTTTACCGGAGTGATACGGAAATAACCGATTATCTACGATTGTATACGATTTGTCACGCGTATTGGTTTGTAGTCTGCGTTTCATTAGTTGATTCCATCCTGTTTTCGCGGCAGATTATTGACTATAAAATCATTATCCGTGGATAGAATAACCACTTCTGACAATTTACCTTAAATTAGAAAATTTCAAATTCAATGGCATTCATTTTCAATAAGATTCCGGACAAAAACAAATGCTGTGTCCCACTTACGCGACAGACATATGCACATCGGAATGGACTAGACCTAAACTCTTTTTTTCTCCCTGGAAAACACCGTACTGAGTGATCTGAAGTTGAATTTCGACAAAGCTCAAGCATTCGATAAATATAATAAAAAATGTGTATTTTCATATCACACCCTATATTAGGGCGTCTCAGGCCTGATATAGCGTGTGATATGAAAATAACCATGTATTATTCTCTATATATTTCAGAAAAAATGTGTATCAAAATATTGCAAATTATGAAGTGTATTTATGGCGTTGTGTCTGTCTACTAAGCATATACATATATTATTAAGTGATACAATCGTAAATTCAAAAACTTTCTTTTTTTTGTTAAGTCTAAACCGTATAATGAAAAGGTTTACTATAAATAAATGCAGATCCATTTAGACCAACAGACATTATTCATGAGCAAGCTGTATATTAACTAATCATTACATTATGCACACTGGCACGTGTTTGATTGTAAATCTAGGTTGTATATACAATAGACAAACAACGCTAATCAGTCCATAACAGGCCTGCAGCATCTGTACATTTATTGTGCCTAAGTCACACCAGATACGCGCATTCGAGTTTGATTCAGTATATATTGACACAGTCCTCGTGTTATTGTTACGCAGTTGTCTATATTAACCGCGAGTGTAATGTTGGTGTGGGCTTGATGTTTAGCCCCATGGACCGGTACTTTTTTGGTAGCTCTGTTTAATTTCTTCAAAACATCTTGTTTCTGTTTTATATTCAAAAATGGTAATTGTGTTATGTTTGTCAACATAATTATTTGTGTTTTATAAGTGCGAATTACATTAATTTTTACAATGCAAAGTTCCAATTATAAACCTTTTGAAATAATTAAGACGATTGGTAGTTGTGTTTGTTATAATTTGTTAACATACTTATATTGCTTTTAATCAATACAAGTTACGGCTATTTTTTTCAAAATAAAATTCTAGATATAAACCTTTTGATTAAATAATTAGCTAACTCTAATGCCGATGCATGGTCGATTGCAATAGGTCTGCCTATGCTTTGAACAGCCAAACTTCAACCATCAGAAAAATATGCGGAAATAAATTGACAATGTATGCCATGTTCATATCTAACATGGTTTCTCACGGTGTGTATACATGTGACCATATAACACTGAGCAGTATTATAGTTATAACTTTATTTTAAATAAATTCTGGAGACATTTTCATGGAAAAATAACATTTGCTTTATTGCTTTTAACAACCGATACAATATAAAATGATGAAGCTTACATTATTGTCAATCTGCTTCCAGTGTTAACTAACGTCACGATTTTTATCCGCATACACTGTTGAATCGAATGATTGAATCAACTAGAATAAAATAAGTTATACAGATAGAACTGTATGTAATTAAGTGTACGGATATTACTTGAATAACAATAGTGGTAGATCATCAAAAAGGAGAAAATATCTCTACTTTTGATGTTGGTAGCAGGGGTTAAATGAAGAAAAAACAAACTTTGTCGAGTGATTTGTGTCGTTACATTTATGCTACCTCCAAAAAGCATTAGTGTGTACATATAGTATTTAGTGTTTACTAGTGTATCCTGATACTGTATGTAGGTATAACACTCGAACAAGAAATGTAGCATTCGCTGAAAATAGTCAACCGATAAAACGCATACAAAAACACAGTTCTACTAACAAATGTATTAATATGTCTGTGTAATAAAAAAAGACAAATAAAAAAAAGAGAATACAGTTACAATGCAAAAACGTATTTATCACCATAAACATAAAATGATTGAAATGTTATTTGGGCTAACACCATGGAACGCTCAGTTGCAAAAATGCCGCCGGGAGTTTAACCAGGTTCTAGGGTGTACCAAACGTCACACTTACCCTACTGGCATTAAAAAAACGTGACTATGCAAATATAAACTCGCCGCCAGACTATTTTCAATATAAAAAATAAAAGCCTCGAAAACCACAAAAAATGCATAATCTGACAGAAGCCATAGCAACAACGGAATAAGCCATTAAAGGTACGACAAGACAAGATTGAATGTTTATTAAAAGGATCAAAACCTATTTTGGTAGACGTTTTAACAAGGTTAATGAAGATTTAATATGAATTTAATAAACGTAATGAAAATAACCAAGGATCGTATGAAGTTGGTAAATCAGGTCAACGTAGAAGTCAGGCTGTGATATATATAGTCCTTGTCGCAGAAAAGGTCTTAAATAACTTTTATGTTTTAAACGAAAATCAGGGTTAAACCTTCGTTTAAGCCCCGACGGCCTGTTCTGCCACTGATCGTTTCAATGACGTAGCCCTGTTGTCAAACGTTTTGTATTTGTGGTGTCATATCATGCATTGTATTCATCTGTAGAGTTTTTGTTTGTTTCTCTGAGTGTTTGTGTTGGTTGACCGTCGCATTGAATGCTAGATTTCCTGTTCTATTTTTATATTTATTGATAATAATTAAATGTTTGTGTTCAAGGGTGATTCACAAATCGAAGTACCCTAATCCAAGAGAGATGATTTTAATTTTGACATTGTTAATTACCCCCACTTGGATGGGGATGTTCCCCGAGCAACTTCTTATGGGGTGTATGTGTCTCAACTTATTCGTTTTTCAAGAGCTTGTACTCGAGTTGAGGACTTTAATATTCGTAATCTTTGTATAACTAAAAAGCTACTCAATCAGGGCTACCGTTACCATAAATTTCGTAAAACCTTTGCAAACTTTTATTATCGTAACCCTGATCTTCTTTCCAAATATAAAAGTAAGTTAAGGACTCTTCTGCGACAAGGACTATCACAACCTGACTTCTATGGTGATGTGATTTATAAACTTCGTAACATTCTTGGTCATGATCACTTTCATACTATCTTTGTTAAACTTGTTAAAAAGTTTATCAAAAGAGGTTATGACCCTATCATTTTGCAACGTACTGCATGCTTGGTGGTGGACCCTTTTACAGTTCGCCACTATGCTTTCCTCTTGAATTGTACGATGATCGGCCAGGCTATGGACCCTATGATGACGCCTACCTAAAGCCCATTTGGACGGTGGCGTTTGATGTTTGTCTATGATCTTTCCTGTCGTGCCCTTAATGGTTTATTCTCTTATTGCTCTGGCTTCTGCCAAGTCATTGAGTACCTTCAATGTGGCTTTCTATGCTATTGTTGTTTTTGTATTATATTTACATGAGCATATTCGTGTTTTACTTATATTGCCTATTGATGCTGCCTTGTTGGTTAGAGATTAGATCATGGCGGGAATTTCTTTATTTACACTGTCCTGTTTTAATGGGATGACGGTTTTAAAGTGTGAGGTTTGGTGCACCCTAGAAGCGGTTTAAACCCCCAGTGGCCTCTGTTGCCACTGACCGTTCCAAGGCGGTAGCCCTATTGTCAACCCTTTTGTTTTGTGATGTCGTTTGCATTTTTTATTACTTTTGCCTTCTCGTTTGTCTGTTTGCGTGTTTGTTTTTGTGTTTTGTGGTTGACTGTCGTCCTTGAATGCTGCTTTCCCTGTCCGATATTTGTATCCTTCTTGACATGATACTGCATAAATAAATCGAGACGCCAATTTCAATGCTTGATAAACATTTCAAGAGCTGAGTGTGTTCCTTTAATATATTTCTGTAAATAATTAACCGGGCGATATACCAGTTTGATACCAGTTGGATACAGTCCGAAGGCTTGACGTATTATTGATCAAAGGAACGTGCTGCCTCATATTGTTGTAAACATTTTCAAAGATGTGAAATTGAGACAAGTAACTACGTGACAGACGGCATCTTTCCCTGTCCGATATTTTTTATCTTTCTTTGTGTCGGTTGACAAGTCCAATTTATGCTTGAACTTCTTTTGACGGATGCCTTCTAGGACTTTGCTGATCTCGACATGCCATATTGAATTACTGGATTGTGAGTTTGAGTTTCATTCATTCGTTTTCGTTGAGATTAATTTTTTTCCAAGTCATAGTCCTTATTTTCTAGAGATATAACTACTAATTGAATTGCTCAGTTACACGTGTTTTCTTTTGTACTTTTACAATATCATCCTTTTTCTTGTTGTGAGCAATCCAATCTATATTTGGTTTCATAATATCAAAAACGTTTTAGCAGAAAAAAAACATTCAGAGCTTGACATTTTTCATATACGTGTCGTCATAGATTACAAACTTAAGTAAAACTATTCCGAATATAATTCATTCGCCGCAACACGCAGCGATGGTGGTATCGTTTTATAAGAAGTCAAGGTAACGGACAGAACAAAACAACATAATACACCATATGTTACTGTTCGACTTTTATACTTATTTGTATTTCCATTCAATTAAATAATTGCACAAATATAAGAACATAAGGAAACAGAATAAATTGTCTTTTTTCCAGTCTGTTGATGCATTGTGATTTTAGTGCATAATAGTTTGCTAAAGTTTAAAATGATAATTGCAACAATATTAGAATTGGAAGGATTACATGTACATGCAGAGAGGAGCCTTGGATACAGAATGCTTAGTTTATTGTTCACCTGTTAAATAGATGCATTATTTATAAATAGCTCTGTTTATTGAGGTTGACTTTTGAATGAATTATTCACCACAAATTTCACTTTGGACAGCAATAGGTTTCAATTGTAATTCTTCAAAAGCTTAAGAGACTTGTCAGCAGATGAGGAGAGACATTATTTACCGTATTCGACCTAACTACCGCACATGGCCCTATCTTTACCCGCACACTACCTAATGTCGAATAAGGACATTTTTGAGTCATATAATTATCACCCTTTTAATCGCACTGTGTTTTGTAAGTCATCTCCCTGTTGCATGATTGTTTTCAAACAAGTTCTGATATAAAGTTAACAAACATGCCGTAGCTGTAATAAAATACGATGACATTTTGCGTGAATCTAAGAGATGCAAATAACTTTATAGAATCTAGTCTTGGAATCTAGTCAGCTAAAATGTGATAATTTGAAATTTGCAATTTTGCTTTAATTCATCCGTCCTAACGTTATTTACGTTCAAATTGTGTTTCTTGCAAATAAATTGTGTTCAAATTCCATTTCTGGATTTACTCTTGACAAACTTATATACAGGTCACGTGCCTAAAACGGCCTCGATATATGATTGGCCAAAGATAATGACATGATTTGACACCACAAACATAAAATAGTTCACAATCAGCCCGCTGGGTGTTTAAGCCAGGTTCTGGGTACACCAACAATGGGATGTTAGTCTTATAGAAACCAGAGCGTCCAAACGAAATGGCATCATAGGTCCGCACTGAACTACAAACAAATAGCAATATTGAATTAATTATACAATGATACAGACAAAACACATTTGAATGGGTGGTGAAACAAAGTTAACGACTTGGAACGGTCAGTAGGCAATAAGGCCTACAAGTTAGCCTGAATCGATTTTATGTATACACAATCCTCGCTATTATCCTGTCGTCAGCGCCAAAATAGAAAAAGCAGAGTAAACAAACCTACATCCCATCAAAAGGAATTCTCTAACAATAAAGACCACATCAAGAGAATATAACAAAAGACACACTAAGATGTAGTTGTACAGCTATATAAAATATAACATAAGAAACATCTCAGGATCTATACAGAATTATACTGACCAACTGCATCAGTTGCAGCCAGAGATAAAGTCTAGGGTACGACCAGAAAACCCGAGGAAAGAAAGGTCATGGACATACCTCCCTTGGTCTGGGTTTCAGTAGGTGCAATCATAGAGTCCCAAGAGGTTGTCCAGTCATCGCACAAGGGGAAAATGAAGCGTAGTGACTGAATGTAGAGGGCAAATCACTAAACATGCATTGCGTTGTAATACTAAAGGGTCATATCCGTTTCTGACGAACGTCCGGATTAATTGTGTAAAGTGGTCAGGAAACCCGCCAGAAAGTAATAAAACCTACTTATCTTTTTACTTACATTAGAATTTGACCGTTGATACGCAATGATGAATGACGTATACACGTCGAACAAGACATGTAGCAGTACTTACATATACTTTCAAAGCCTACAAACAAAGTAGATATAAAAGTCGAACAGGAAAAGCATCATTCAAGGACCACAGTCAACCAAACACATGCATTGAAACAAGCAACAATGTTAAAGAGGACTACAACGCAAGACACGATATCAAAACCTGGAATAGTTGACAATAGGGCTACCGCCTTGGAACGGTCAGTGGCAAAAAGGGCCGCTGGGTTTAAACCAGGTGTCAGGGTGCACCAAACCTCAATATAACCCTATTATCATCACAATAAAAAGGACAGTGTAAATAAAGACATCCCGCCAGATTATATTCTCTAAAATGAATGTAGCATTGATATGCAGTATAAGTATAACACACAAACGATCGTATATATATGAATCTAAAGAAAAACAAAAACCTAGAAAGCAGCAATGCAAGTACTCAGTGACTTGATAGAAGCCAGAGTTACAACGAGAACAAACCATTAAGGGTACGACAAGACAACATTTGTGACAAGCATCAGACGCTACCGTCCTTTCAGGATTTAGGTAGAGGTCATCATAGGGTCCACAATCTGTCCTGTCATCTCATAAGCAAAGAGGATAGATTTAACATATCAATGCTAGTGTATTTTAAATATGTCCTTGATGATATATTATCATTAATGCCCAGTGCTTATTGTGTCTGCAAGTTTTTTATTCACTTTAGTTTTGCAGTATGTCAAGCTTTTATTTTAAAGTTTTTAGTAGCATAATTATTATAAATTATATATTCGACTGGCTGAACAGTGACGTTACTGAAACAAAGACCTGACTGACAAAAGTGTTGGTATAAGTACTTATATATTTGTTAACTTTTTAGGAATGCTTGCATTATATTTATGTACACGAAATCGAAATATTAAAGATCGGCCTGTTTGTCCAACATATTGTATATCACGTTGGGGTACATTTTAAGACCAAACAAAAATGATGTGAGATATACGTCAGTCAACCATTTGAAAACAGATATACAATAAACATTTTACCATTAACAGCAGATTTAATGATGGACTTGCAAAATAAATAGCTGCAACAACTGCGCCACTTAGCATTGTATTTGACAAAAACAAGGTATGCGACATCACAAACACGACATAGTTCAACATAGGGGTACAGCATTGGAACGGTCAGCCGCAAATATGCCGCTGGGACTTTACACCAGGTTCTAAGGTGCAACAAACTTCACTCTGACGCTAATGTCATCAAAGTTAAACAGGATCGTGTAATTAAAAAAGGTCCTACGGTACTTTAACAAAGTAATCAACCGCAAAGTAAACCCAAGTGGTAAAACGAAATGCAAACGTGTGAAGTTCTGTAAACCGGCGAAGCTCGTTTTCCTTTGAACTTCACGTGTAACGAACCCCTGACATTTTTTTAAAAAGGTATATTCATACTAAGATTCACACAGTGAAGACACGACATATTGATCATGTTATAAAACGTCAGCGTTCTTCATGTCCGGAGTAAAATTAAAACATTATTCGCGAATCTCGTTTATTACTGAGTTTCGCGCAAAATATACAGAAAATCATATTTAGCTATTACAAACTATTTAAGTCGTCAGTTATCCAAGTGAGGGTTTGATATTATGTAACACTATAAGTTACTGACCTAATATGGAATATGCGGGGTCTGTAAAGTCCATCATGTGCGAGATCGAAATTCGAGTCCCATACTGAATATATTGACACCATACAACATATTAGGTCACTAACACAATGTGTAACGCGTTTATATATATTATATACCGACTATGTTTCAAGTGGAAAGCATATAGCAAACGTTAAAAGTAACGTTCGACATTTCGAAAAATAAGCTTGTTTGGGAAACGACATGACGTCGTGAAGCAAATGATGTCAAAACAACATCCCGTTTGAGGTGTATAGAAAAGTTGCCATGTATGGATTATACACGGTCTCCACCTGATACCTTTATTCCAATGAACATGCTAGAATAAATAGGTGGCACGGATAGTATAAGTTAGTGACGTAACATAGGATATACGGTGTCAATAAATTTCACAATAGGCGAGAATGTAGCTCGAGCTCCAGACGAAATTTATTGAACGGGCAAATGCCATATAAGGTCACTCTTATTAAGGAGCTAGATTTTGCTAAATTATTGTTGATATATTTTTTAAAAACATTTTGGAAAACCTGAATTATTTCTATAGTTTGTTTTATTAATATGTTTTGACACTCTGATTTTATATTTTTTGTATTCACTTAATTTTTCATTTTGCCTTTTTATAACTAGTTCAAATGGGTCGTTTGGTTTAATTGTTTGTTATCTTTACGGTATGCCATAAGCGTCTTGCATAATTGGCAATTACTTAGCACCTTGAGGCACAAGTGTCAATCCATTATATATTTTTCACAAGGTAGTGTTTCGTATTGTTGATAAGACGCCATAAAAAAATCATTTCTGCAAACATCTCATCCTGTACCTTTGTTAAAAAAACTTTCAAATAAAATATTAAGATCTGCGGCACTTGCAGCTATTATATGCAATTATTTAATTGTTTTTCATTGATTGCTTGATTTAGAAGCTGTTTTCTACTGTTACTCTTTTTTGTTAATAAGAGTAGATGTATATCTTTGAATGTGAACGGACCTCCGAAACACACTTGAATGTCCAAGAACGTTGAAATTAGTATTGCTTTGTTATGATATCATGTATATCGGATAACCTATTCGATTATACAATTTATGAAATATCATTATTAATTTTGGATAACCGAATTTTTTATTTGTGAATAACTTGATAATCAGATTGTATATTAGGGGAGAAATAAAAGCAATTAAAATAATTTCGGCGTTTATACCTCAAAGAAAACACACACACTAACAATAACTTAGGGCACGACAACTGTTTAATACTTACACACTGTAAGATAACATATTACTGTCTACATTTTAAGTCAAAATACTATATATTAAAGTAATGTTTATTAGTTTAAAACAAAACACTTTTACAGGAAATATCATGACGTCATTAATGAAATGACGTCACATCAACAACCGGTATGACGTGTAAAGAAATGTTTTCGTATTATGGATTATATACGGTCTTCACGGTCTTCACGGTCTCCATGTGATCCAATGGAAATTCTAGAATTGAGTAGGAGGCAAGATATTATTTGATAATTTCAATCTTTCGGAACATACTCTTACATAATATTAACAAAACCGTTTGCTAATGGGCTTAACGCGAAGAGAAGCCCCCATACATTTAAATTAATCTACAACTATTAAACGATTGCCTTTGCGTTTGATGGTTACCGTAATGCATTATTTGCAAACGTAGCAAGATTCTGGAAAGGTCATCCACTCTAATGTCCAATCAACATTTTAACTTGTCGCCATTAATATAGCAGACTAACGCATTAGACAATAGTTCAATGGAATTGTTTTAATCAGACCCTGCATAAATTCATTTAGAAATGGAAAGACTGTGTTAGTATGTCTCTAATTTATTTCATACAGATCCTTCATATGTGTCTGTAACGTAAGTGCTCATGATAAATTACGAAAAACAGAGCTATACCGCAAAATGAACATAAGTTGTGAAACAATAAGGAACTGGCTTAGCAGGTTTGCTTTTGTCAGCCACGAACATTATAAAACAATCGTATTTCACATGATTACGAAATTATGATACATATTGATGCAAGCATGGCGAACTGGTGTCGGAAACAGTAATAATAAGATGTACACAGTAATAAGATGTGTGAAGCGAGGTGTACAACAGCAGAAACAAGATGTATAACCTTTCTGAAGGAACATGTTTGCATAGTCGGTTAATTCACACTAAAGCTAAAGGTGTAAAAGTGGATATAAAAGTCGAACAGGAATTTCAGCATTCAAGGACACGACAACACATGCATAACATTGTTGCCAATAGGGCTACCGCCTTTGTGCGGTCAGTGGGAAAAAGGGCCGCTGTGAATTTAAACCAGGTTCTAACCTTTTTATTTAAAAAGAAACATGTATATACCTGATGACATTATTATCTTATAACAAAATGTATGTACAATGTTCATAGTATTTTGTATGTTAATAAAACAAAGAAAAAAATAATTTACATTCTCATTACAAATGGCCCATGTGCTTCCAAATGTCTCCAGAACAATTGGGGTCATGTATGGATATATAATTGTTCGTACAGTCTCCGGCCTCTATGCCACAGCCACACCCTTGCTAAATGCGAGCGTAAACAATTGCCTTGAATCATTCTTTATTAAAATGTTTGACACATAGACGACGGCGCCAAAGGTCAATCTTACTACGACATTACTTTGGTTGATCCGCAACGTCGAAGTGATCGTTGATTTACGCGCTTCAGTTGCTTTCAATGTAGTGTTCGTACGTCCAGTTTAAATATCCCGCAAACTATACTTTTTATAGTTTCTTATGATTAAACCTAAAATTAAAATAGTGTTTGTTTGCCCTTTACCTACCCAGCAAAATATCACTGGGTAGGTAGGTAGGTACATTATTTATTTTTATTTTATAAAACTATATTTTCTTGCATGTGTTTTAAAATGATATATTTTAACATTTATCTATTCTGCAATGTATGTTGTGTGGTTGTAATTACTATTTAATGTGCACTATTACGTACATTACATAACACTGCTTGTACATATAGCAACTTTGTACACTTTTGTATTGATTGTTGCAATCATCGAAGAAAATAAAAAATAAAAAACATATATATTTTTTTGGAAACGCAATACAATTTTGCGAGGGGGCTAAAATACCGGGTCGGTAGGTAAAGAACAAACAAACAGTATTTTAATTTTGGCCTTAATATAATCTATATAAAAAACACATAATAAGTCATAACATAACAGTAATCTTGATCCGATGACGATTTTTGAGATAATCGTCATGCACAACATTTTGCGTAACGTCAAGTTTCGTTTTTTTTATACAGTTATAGTATAAGGAAATGCTAAGACAAAAAGATCATCATCTATAGCTCCTTACACTTATACTGTATTCATACACAATAGTATGAAAGGAGACATCTGGAAATCGTCGAACGCAATAAATACAAAACAGTCTCGGTTTGATTGAAACTGTTCATGAACACACTTTCTATGTTCATGAACACACTTTCTATGTTCATGAACACACTTTCTATAGCTATATACCAACCACGATGGCAAAATGGTAAATTGCTTAACAACATTACCTAGACATACCTAGACATACCTATATCATTTTGACAACAAGGTATTGATATACATATGTATATATAAGCAAATAAATCGTGTTCCTAGATATAGCATGTCCGAAATCTGTATTAACATCCGCCCGAATGTTAAGCGTTTTCACAGTAAGTCAACAAACAGCATTACAAACACCCTAGACAAACTAAACGTAGTCGAAAAGCAAATGAAAGGTATCTTACAAAGCTTAATTAACAAAATGGTCAAATAAAAAACACATCAATCAAACTCAATGGCACCGTACGTCTACACTGCACTCAAACCGAAATAAATGAGCATATTTAAAATGCCAATGACAAGGACAATACATAACATAAAGAGTGGCGAAGACAGGGTTACTAACTTGAAACGGTCAGTAGGCAAGAAGGCCTACAGGTTAGCATAGCTCGATTGTATATGTACACAACCACGATATTATCCTGTCGTCAACGCCCAGATTGACAAAAAAGTGTAGATACAAGTACATCCATAAAAAGGAAATAACTAACAATAAAGTCCACATCCAGAGAAATTCCCAAACAAGACATTTACATATTGTTGTAAAGAAATAAAAACATAATTAGAAACACCTCAGGATGTATCCAGCAATTTACTGAACAACCTGACAACAGTTGAAGTCGAAGTGACAACCAGTTTTGAGCACGATCAAAAACCCTTTGCACGAAAGTTCATGCAACTACCTCCTTTTGTCAGGGTTTTATCAGGCGCATTCATAGAATCCCAAGAGGTTGTCCAGTCATACCAACAAGGAAAGGTGAAGCGTAGCAATTGACTGTAGAGGGTTCAATCACTAAACATGACGTGCGTTGCAATACTAAATTGTCGTTTCCGTCTCTGACGAATGTCCTGATTACATTTGTAAAGTGATCAGGAAACCTGACACATCCCTGTAACTTCCGAAGTTTATAGACAACATCTCCATAAAATAAAGGTTGTGATATTCCTAGTCGCATAAGTGTTTTTGTCTCAATACTCGAGTGGCACCATCATTGGTGAATAAACATATGAAATGATATAGTTATTTCAAGAATTATGTAAAAGATGATAATATCCAGTGCAATGCGTATTTTATCAAGAATAATTATCTCAATGCATATGTCCTATAAATAGTTACACTCGATGTATGAAAATCAATATAAACAACCTATATAGTATTACATGTATGTATTATAGCATTAAGAAACCATTGTAAGATTCGATAACTTTTATCATTATTGATCTTTTTCGAGATATTCGAACCAGTGCTAGAATCTAAAATGCCAATAGCCTAAACATTGACTTACTGACGCAACTATATTATCTTACACGTTTTTAATAGTTTAATACACATCGCTATCAAAACTGGTTGCTAATTGTGTTTTCCGACTGAATGACACAGCTCTGTTATATGGGATGTACAATTAGGGAAAATAGATATACACGTATGGTTGACTGACGTGAATATCAATCCGTCTGCTGAAGATGACAGTCCGTCTACATTTGATGTCAGTCTCTCTACGATAGCCGGCAATCCGTCTGCTTTAATGTCAGTCCGTCTGCTTTTGAAGGCACTGTGGATGCCAGTCAGTCTGCTATAGATGTCAGTCAGTCTGCTATATACGGCAGTCTGTCTTCAGTATGTGGCAGTCCGCTTGCTGTAGATGCCAGTTGGCTGTAGATGGCTGTCCGTCTGCTAAAATTGACAGAACGTCTGCTGTAGATGACAGTCTGCTGTGGATTGCAGTCTGTCTGATATTGATAACAGTCCGTCTGCTGTAAGTGGTAGTCCGTCTTCTGTAGATGTCAGTCCGTCTTCTGTAGATGCCACTCCGTCTGCTTTACATGTCAGTCTATTTGCTGTAGGTTGAAGTCCGTCTACTGTAGTTGTCAGTCCGTCTCTGTCCTATAATTTGTTACGATCTCCATTACACATCACTGATCGATTGTTTGAATCACTATTAATTTACGGATAAAAACATTGCATGTTGATTAAGATGCCAAGATACATGTACATGTTATAAATTAAATAAAAACAGTATACACGTTACGGTATTCTAAATATAGCACGGGCTTGGCCCATTTCCAGGAGTGACTTGGGCCAGAAGTGAAAGTCACACAAATCATAAATGTCAGATAAAATGCTTCAAAATACGTTTTCAGAATTGTTAATGAAGTAATGAAAATTATTTATTAAAATGAGAGCATTTATTTTCACCAAATGTATTTCCAAACATAAAATTGTGAGATATACTCCACTCAAAAACAACTAAATCTTTACTGCGGTTATGCATGCAAACAAATATGGAGATTCTGTAGCGGAAACATGTTGAATTTGAACTTTTAGCACATTGGACTCAAACTCCCCAACATTTCATACCCCTCCGAACGCAAAACGGCCTCCGGGAAATACCACTACCGTAATGCTGTACAAGTGTAAGGAGGCCGTACCGCGGATGAATCTGTCGAACGTTTCAAACCAAACCAGATCGACCATAGACGCTTATTCCCCATAGTACCAAGACGTTGCTACTTAAATTGGCAATTTAATTATTTTGGAAAGTATTATATTCGCCAGTCCACTTTCTTTTTCAATTGTTTTGTTTTAAAAAACAAACTATATGCAAGTTATATTATTGGATTGGAAATCACTTAACGACGATAACAATTTAGAGTTTATTGAAATCCGTCAAGTATTTTAAAAGTTGCAGTGACTCAGTGAATTAAAATATAAATATCACCATATAGTGTCGTTGACTATTTTGTGCCCATAATTGTGTTAACATAAAAACATGAGTTGTAGAACCTGGTTGTATAATGTTGTCTACCGATGCTAAATACATTTGTGAAGTTACAATCCATTATATTAAGTAGTTTTCGAGATACAAGTCTACATACACAAAATTAAGCACATTTTCAAAGTATAAAAAGGACCATAATTATGATAAATAACACAACATGAGTTGTAGAACCTGGCTGCACGGTGTTGTCTAATGATGTCAAATACATGTGTGACGTTTCAATCCATTGCGTAATATTGAGCTAACAAGACAACATAATACACATGTATCAATGTATTAATGTAGCTACCTCAGAGTTCAAACTAGATCTGGATACTAGAAGTGACTTTCTCCTCCAGAGAAAATAGGGAAAAGTGACCGTTGACAAATTGGAGAAGTGAGGAAGTAGCTATGAGTCTTGATATACACACCGCATTGCTGTTCTTCTTAGCAGTGTGGTTTTATTTACTGGTATTCTATTGAGAATGGTTAGTTTTATTTACTTGTATTCTATTGACAGTTGTTTGTTTTATTTACTTGTATTCTATTGACAGTTGTTTGTTTTATTTACTGGTATACTATTGACAGATGTTTGTTTTATTTACTTGTATTCTATTGACAGTTGTTTGTTTTATTTACTGGTATTCTTTTGACAGATGTTTGTTTTATTTACTTGTATTCTATTGACAGTTGTTTGTTTTATTTACTGGTATTCTATTGACAGATGTTTGTTTTATTTACTTGTATTCTATTGACAGTTGTTTGTTTTATTTACCGGTATTCTATTGACAGATGTTTGTTTTATTTACTTGTAGTCTATTGACAGTTGTTTTGTTTTACAAGAAATCTGTGCATTGAAATGTCTCTCATTATCAAGATGTCAAAAACATTACATACCGGTACGTACATACTTGTTTTAAATATGTTCCAGAAATGTTTCCCAGAAATCATTATCTTTCAAAATGTTAACAAAAGGCCATAGAGTGCACCTAACGCTCTATTTACTGTGCACAATTGGTGGAAATAAAGCAAAAAAAAAAATGCTCGAAGCTTACATACACCTGTTTGAAACTATTCTGCGATTTTATTGATATTAACTCTCTAAATTCTGAAGAAGTTTCGAAAATATCAGGTAATACATAGCTGCAGATTAAACAAAGCAATTGCTACCGCTAAAATCATGAATGCAATGAGAAGATAAGAAGGCCCATTTATTGGGGTTCCAATATGGCATATGGAAAAAAAATGTCTATATGGAAAAGCATAGGTTAAATTACAAAACTAATATTGAATATAGAAAATGATATGTTGGCTATATGGCATATGGCATAAGGAGAAAAAAACATAACAGTGGCTCAGTACCTGCAACACTTTTTATTTAAATATAAACAACAATTTATTCAATTAGTATATTGAAAAGCATTCGCTTACATAATACAAATTAATTAGATTTAGTATTTCTTTATATTCGAGTTATAGTATAAAGCCCAAATAATATTGGCAACAATCCGAATTGTTAAAGTGGAGGAGGAAGGATTGTCTGCTTTTCAAACTTGATGTAGTTGCAAACTTAACAAAGCAAAATAATAGCATGTTTTAATAAATCAAGGGCCAACACTCTGGTATTAATAATCCGATTTAGCTGGTTTTAAAATGTATCAGAGATATTAGTGAACTCAACAATTAGAATAAGTTTGATAAAGATCAGATGAAAATGAAGGCCTCATGATATTAACAATACAAGTATATGACATTTAAATCCATTCATTTAACAACAAAAATGGCATTGTATAAAGAAAATAATGCTTTTTGTTTGCTTCGACCAAAAAAAAGTCAGTCAAGGTCATAGATGAAACCATAAGGATGCACTACTCAAAATAAAATTATATCTTAAAATACAATCTTCTGTCTTCCAAGTACTAAACTATAAACTAAGTTCGAAACATCAAACTTGCACATCCATGTAGTTGGTGAGAAAATGACATAACATGAACACAAAAATCTTCCTGGAGGATCAAGATCACAAAAGCAATTGTTATGCCATGTTGCGAATAATACCCAAGATACGAATAATAACAACGTTTGAAAAGTCTACTGAATACATTTCTTGAGAAAGCGCAATACTTTATGGAAAATAACTTTCCTTTTGCTTTGAAAGTAAAGGTCACGTCTGGATTTTCAATGTCACGTTGAGATGTAATACAGTACCCAAGACACACATATAACAAAAGTTTAAGAGGAAAGTGTCGTAAACACAAAACTTAAATGTTGACACCGTTGTCACTGCTGCCTCTGCCAGAAAAGCAATAGTTACCGTATTTTTTTATTTTCCTTTGAAAAAATTGAGACAAATTTGAGACATATTAAAGTTATAGCTATTTTAGACATTTTTTTGTTCTCCCATGTGTATAAGCAAAACACATAGGACAGTCTTATACAGAGATTTGTCCATAATAGCACACACCAATTATGTGTACATGTATACAAAAACTGGCCAGAATTAATTTAAATTTATATTAAACACACTTCATTTCAAATAAACTGGAACATATAACTACCGTATTTCAACTTATAGTAACAATACAATATATTAACCTTTCATTATTGGCAGTTAACTGAGCTCTAAAACTATCATCTCCAAAGCAGTGTAAATGTTCTGTATGCAATTAAATAGAATTCTGTAAGTGACAAATAATTTTGATTTTGAGAGGAAAAAATACTTTCAATTAATAATGTTTTTTTAAGGTGTTGTACAATGTTTTATTGTATAGATGAAATAGTCAAGTTGTTAATACTTTTTTATATTACTTAAGATGTATTGCAATGCATATTTCATACATGTTTGGCTTATATCACAATGCATGTATACTACAATATGATTGTTGCAGCCCTAGAAACATTGTAAACTGACCTTTACATTGTTATCTGGGGTCGACCTCATCTGATTAACTAATTAAAACACATTATAACTTCCTTAAGTCGAACATCCATTTAAAAGAATAAAGTAAATTTGTTGAGCAGCTGTCTTATTTTGGCGGGAGGTATACAGAACTGGACTTACCACGAAATAGTTAGTGGTCTACCTTCAACGTCATATATAGCCTAAAATGTGGAGAAATTTAAAAGGACGTACAGCCAACTTCAGATGAAGTTGACAGATGCCGTCAAACTGTGAGATGTCACTACACAAAAACTCACGAATCATGAGTGATAGTCTTGTCGTTTGAAACAAGCAACGTTTGTCTTGGAATAAATACTTCTTCAAACTTAGTCCTGTGGCCACCATTTCTGGCATTTACAATAAATAGCCACATATATAAAACTGCGTCAGCTGTTGTTGTCTATTTTAGAACTTAGATGATGACAGATAAATTATAATATGATCTCTCAGTTGTAAAATTACTGAATGGCAATTTTGTTAAAAGTCACGTTAAACCCCATGCACACGTATTAGTTAATTACATATTATAATAAAGTGCAGTTGTTAAACAGAATACAAGCAGGATTTAATTAACTGTAACCATTATACCATGAACATAATGGATTGCTAATTGTAATTTTTAGATAGGGAGTTGGGGGTAGATTTCTGTTCGATTTCCCATAATATACGGCGTAATTAAGCGTCCGGGGTCTTATCTCTGAAATGGCATTATTATTGTAAACATCAAACACTCTGAAGTAACTTTCTACAGCGGGGCACTTTGGTGCAGCCTGCAGGGTATAGACTTTCAAAATAGATCCTCTCCCAGACGCTTATCGGTATTTATTGACAGGCGCCTAAATGATAGTTATGTATAGTTGTTGTTCATCGTTCAACTGCTGAAAAGAATATTTAATTAACCAAAAGAGCACTAAGTTAAGACCTGGATGCGTCTTCCCCATCGCATTTAGTACATTTAAATTGAATAAGATTTTCTCTGACTGTAACCTGAGAATATTGATATGTCTCATACTGCACATGTAGTATCCTTGGCCAGTTCGTGCGAGAGAGCGGTGGGGAGGGGTTGACATTATAACATTTGTTGGGGTGAAGGTGGGGGAGGGAGGTGGCAGTAATTGAACACTTGTATTAAAGTGATATTGGGAGAGGTAGTATCTGAGGTGGGGAAGGGAAGGGGGTCATTGCCAAGTTCAGTTTTTACAGGTGCATCTTTGTCATGACATATGTAGTCTATAATTTCAGTACACACTTACAATCTTATCAGGCAGTGACAGGGGTGCGGGTCAACATTAAGTTTGGGCTTTGCGAGGCTTAGCGGCATGATTGCCAACAGATCCAGAATCGTCTGTTTTCATTCTACCTAACCATATCAGGTATGGAAACATAACCAAGTAATAACAATAAATCTCGATTCATATTCTACGTCTTAATGACAATAATGCACAGTAACTTGAGTAAGCATTCAGTGGAGTTGGGAGTTGGGACCACGTTGTTGGAAAATTCCAATGTAATTTTGGTAATAAATTGATTAAGCACGTTCATCACATACCTAATTGGTACATTAACTACAACGACTCGGATAACTATAGATTTGATTTAAACAAATCCATTAGCTTCTGTTGGAAAGCCTTGTCAACAATTCTGTCAATATGACGTCCTTGGTTTCCTCGGAGAGACACGTGATCAAACCAGCCGGTTTACCACGTATCCTATTGCAATGGAAAATAACTCAATAAATATTTGGTGCGTACAATGGTTGAACTAAACATACACATTCCCTGAACGTATTTTTGATTATGTTCAACTAAACTAAACAAAAGTCTAAGCGACACAAACACTTATTTTGCAAGGTTTCCAAATGTCGAAATTTTCAACATTTGTGGTGTTAACCAAATAGGTCATATAGGTGATCGCGTGGTTACGCAACTGCTCGGGAGTTTGCATTGGGCCTGGACATACCTATAAAAGAAGACACAACCTTTTGAACTTGTATTATATTCTGTTTTATTTTATTTATTTATTCGGAAAAGCTTGCATTGTGGCATATGCGAATGCAATTTTAAAACGGCAACCTAAATGGCCGTCAATTTGTTTTGCGGACTTTCATGATTTTTCAGGGAAACATTGCATTAGATGTCTAGTTGCTCTTAGCTAAATATTTGACTTGAAACAACCAGTATAGACCGCTACTCGGAAAGGTTTAAATACGAGATCTGTATAAGGCTTATGTTCTTGGGTTTCAGTTGGTCCACATGTGACGAAACCGCGATAATAATTTTACATATAAATGGAAGTAATTCATAATTGTAAAAAGATGTGTAATTTATTAAGATATATGTGCATTTTATATAATATTAATGCTGTAAACTAGTATATATGTATGTGGACTTTGAACTTGTGAACAACTCACAACTAAATTACATTTTGTTTATTTCGCTCTTCGGAGCATAGTATTTTATTAGGTAATGGGACCATACGCCGCTGGACATGGAATGATGCCATTAAATATAGTATGTCCAACGCCATATGCATCCATCTTCGGGATGGTTCACATTCTGTACTATTGATTTTATGAATATTGAGTTCTGCTCAACCCGGGGCTAGGGGGCGTGAACGGTAGCAAGCATATTTCACTACCGTTCTTGAACAGTCTCAATCAAACCGAGACTGCAATATTTCGTATGTATCGTGTTCGGCCGTTTCCAAAGGTCTACTCTCATACTCTTTGAATGTAATTCAGATTTGAGAATATCTTGTTATGCAAATATATGTAGGATTTTAATTGTGGAGTAATATAATTAGATAGAAGGTATTTTTTTCATTATTTGATGCTGTTGTTTGCCCGCTTTTATTAATTTATCAAAAATGAAATTACTATTTGGATATATTACCAGTGTATGGATTTATTATTCCCAAAGTGGATTTTAAAACATACTTTCATCTATTGGATTTGCATCATTCTTACTGGATTAATTACAATTGAGACAAAATGGATTAATACAAACTTTACGATTATAAAGTAATATAGGAAAAAGATTAGAAGACACTAACTACCATCATAAAAGGACTACTACGAGTATAATCCTTAAGGATTATCAAGTAATATACTACGATTATAAAGGGTTATTGAGAGAAGTACTACTACTCAAAGGATTCAAAAGTGAACTATTACGATTGTAAACCTTAGGGATTATACAGATACAATACAGTTGTAGTGAAGAATAATAACATCCTTATAACCATTTTAAGACTTACTACAATGGTGAAAACTACAATTAAAAACTACAACTAGATCTACTATAATGAAAATTAATACTGTACGATCGTGGGCATATTTATAACTTGATATAACAGCTACACTGTATATGTGCTAACTACAATTAGAAACATGTTTGTCTGTAAAAAAAATACGATGTGGTGAATTTACATATATACAAATAATAATACATTAAATAATCTTAGTCCTGTGTTATTCGCCATAACATGCTGATGAGACCGGCGCCATAGTTGTGGTTAACACATACGTATATAAGAAACATGCGTTTGACTCATGATGGACATTTATAGAAACATTCGTATGCAGTCTTAGCTGATAATAGAAACATTTAACTTCCTGATAAAAGCAAGATTGCCGTGACGGTTAAAGCACTTTATTGTAGTTGATCATCTCTTCTAGAACTTTAGGATAATTGAAATGATGGATACGAAATACTATTTATATGAATTATCAGTACCTGTATATGTTTGTTTGTTTGTTTGAGTGGTGTTTTACTTCATTTTTAGTAAATGTCAAGCCATATAACACGGTCGATTTTTGTATATTGTTTTATGTGTATTTTTTGGTAGAGGCACACCATCATATTTTGCTGGGTAGAACATCCTATATTGTGATAGGAATAGGTCACCACAGCGTCCTCTCCCCACATATTATGATATATATGGGTCACCTAACCACCGTCCCCATACTATGAAAAAAAAATAGGTCACCTCAACAACCACCGTCCCCTTACTATGATAGAAATAGGATTGGGAAGATTGTGGGACCAATTGCATTTCAAGGCTAGGATGACCTTGACGTCGATCTGATCTATATTTATTGGTCATTGTGGCTACTTACCTCTCAATATTTGATATTCTCTGTTCCTCATCGAGAGTGAATGCATTTTGTTTAAAATAAACTTTACTGCCAAACGTTGTTATTGGCAACATAGTTCTTGATATTTTTACAGGCATCTTCCTAAAACACACCTCCTATTTTGATAGAAATATATCAGCAACGCCTAGATATCAGTACGGGTCTTAAGGTCTATCCCCATGCAACATCAAAATGATATATAGGGTCCTATAGAAACCACAGCGTCCGAACGCAATGGCATCGTAGGTCCGCACTGTACTGCAAACAAGGACAGGTCAATGTTCATATGCTGATAGAGGTCGACCCCAACCCTATCAAAGTAAGCAGTCATATGATAAAGGTCCTTCCCCAAGGACAGAGGTCATATTGAGATCAGTCATATAGAGGTCAGTCACCTAGTCAAAGTCAAATGACACATTATGACAACAGAGGTCGCTCTCCTATACCTAACCCAGGTCAAATGTCAAGTAATTACACTGGCCAGGGAGCATCTGATAATAGATCCCCACCTACATATGGGACAAATATGGGGCCGCATTCAAATGTCATGGGAGCTCATGTTCGCTATATCATTATAGGTCAAGGTCATCCACAAGAACATACTGTCCTCACCAGCAACCAGTCACCTGTGTTAGAGAATTTAAACCCCAATGGACTGGGTGCTCTGACGGTCACCCTTAGTACAACATTGTTTGAGTCGTGATAATGAAGCAGTGGAAGTGTCTATAAATCTGACAAAAGGAATGGTCGTTTCAGTTCAAATAATAATGAATGGGATAGCTGTGAAATAAATTGTAGATAGTGACGAAATTGTGACTTTTGTTAATGAGGACTTTTTAGGCAGAATGTTGGCTACTATGAAGTCAGAGGGAAGTGCAAATTAAAGGCATTGGAACATATCCTATTTACGGACAATTAGTCGACAATGTTCCTCTCACAGTAGGAACCAGAATGTTTTTATACACAGTGTGTTGGAGCACTGTATTTTACCACTATTTTTTATCATTATTATCACTTAACTCACCGTCAATTTTTACTGTACTGTATTTTGAGTACTTTATTAATTCCCATAGGATGACGGAAACAAATAAAGCTAGGCACTTGGAAAGATGTGAGTTGTGCGCGATATCGTTGAGACATCTGCGACGTCATTTAATGTCCCATATAACCTGGTATGTAGACCCAACTGCTGCATGTGTAGATTGTTTCCAGTTTGAAGGGTGCCAAACCCAGATTCAGTGGGGAAGCCATGCTACTAACCGGGTTCTACCTTATCATCGGTGTTCTGTGATTCTTGGTGGAATGTATTGGCGTGTACTCACTACCTGAGATTTTCTTGCTTGCGGTTACGGAACACCTATTTCCACCAACTCTTCAATTTTCCAGAGTTCATTTATTCTATCTCGGAGATTTCGATCGCAGAACCGGGTTGGATCAAATTCCTTGAAAATTATATAACACCATCCCACCTACACGGCCTTGTATTTTCATATTTTAGCGCATCTTTTAAGCCGTTTAACACCTGATCAAATGTCCACGTTCTTAAGCCTTGAACGATATGTTTTAAGCAATGGATCCAACCTGCCTGCGGGGCATCCCATAATGAAGATAGCAGGATTTGATTCCCATTTTCATCTGGATGAGCTCTGCCGATCTAGTAAATTGTTATTGCAGCTGTTGGAGAGTTCGGTGACTACCCCCGTGAACCTGAAGCTTGCCATTGCAAATTATGTCTACCCCACCAATTGTATTTTTTTTGAGGATCATGTGCGGGGAAACCCAACCATTAAGGTCACTCTGCGGTTCATCCGAAACTTTATTTTACAGCTTGGAGAGTCTTGTCCAACGCCTTCCACAGTCCGTGAGAATTGGCGAGGTGGGTCTTGACTTCACCACGCGTTGTCTCTGTAAGGCTATACACAGCCGAGCTCAGTGTCGCGTGGAGAAGATAGATGCACAACGTTGGTGCCTTCGGCATGTTTTCATATTGGGAAAGAAGCTAGAAAAGACATTGATGCTGCATGTCAGAGATGAACATGATGGTAGCGCCGCTAAGGAAGTGCTAGCGCTTCTCCGGCAATTATGCTAATTCATTACAACTGTTTTGTAGGGTATGACGAAGAATATAGCCAGTTGCTATTTTGGTCTTGCGAAGGCTTCTTTCGATAATAAAGTAACGGTCGGAGCCTTGTTATTACTACAAAAAACAGACCAAATACTCTTAGAGACCGACAACCCTTACTTATCAATGGACAACAAACAGTTTCCATTCAATCACCCATCGAATGGTTTCAACACAGCTGAGAGGGCAGCTGAGATATTTGGCATATCGACGAATGAAATGATGCAACAAAATTGCAGCCAGAGTGTATGCGTTAAATTGATAAATAATTGACTGGGGGATTCTAAATCCTGTGAAGTATCGTCATCTTTATAGTAAAGTTTATATAATAAATACTGATAAAGGTGATCCTTTGAGAGCAACAAACACAATTAAGAGAATAAAGCAGCCGACTCGGTTTTATTGAGTCTGTTCATGAGAAGTAATGAAATAAGTAACACTTCTCACGCCCTCTAGCACCGGCTTAAGCAGTACTCTACTTCAAAGCCACCTATATTAGACTCGTTGGTCCCAAAGGACCAGTAAAAAATAAGACTACTGATTCGTAGCACGGGGAGACTTTTTTACAGCCGCCACACTGCACTAAACGAACGCTAGAGAGAATGTTAATAAATACTGATAAAGGTGATCCTTTGAGAGCAACAAACACAATTAAGGGAATAAAGCAGCAGACTCGGTTTTATTGAGTCTGTTCATGAGAAGTAATGAAAGAAGCAACACTTTTCACGTCCCCTAGCACCGGCTTAAGCGGTATTCTACTTCAAAGCCATCTATATTGGGCTCGTTGGTCCCAAAGGACCAGTAAAAAATCTAACCGGATTTGATTATTTGGCATGTAGACACGATTGTGAACAATTACAAATGGGATACAGATTGCTATGTTACTGCGTGATCAGCTTGTATGTTTCGTCACTTGGTAGCTGAAATTATTTCAACCGTAACTAATTACCGCAACTAATTAAAAAAGGGATACAAATCGAGTCTTTGCTTCTGAGTGATCAATTTGTACGTTCGTCACTCGGCAGCTAAAAGGAATGAATTGATATTATATATTGCATCTTTTATTGGGAGAGCTATGCATGATTTGCACAAGTCAACTTCAGTAAAATCCATTTAATACTTAATTAACTTTCCATTATGTTTGCATCTTAAAGAGGTACTGGAACATGTGAATATGTGTAATGTAAGTAATATGTGTTGCTTTAGATACTGCACGTAGTCATAGAAACATTTCAGAGATTACCAAATATGATCCTTCTGGGAATTATGTAGGTGATGTTTATTGCTCACAAAAAATTTGTTTAATGCAATATAATAATTGAAATTAGTTGAGGTAATAATGAGCACACTACATGCAAAGTTAAAGACTTTATATATAATTGTGTATGTATATAACTGTGAGTAGAGCCTACTTGATGATGTCACACACAACTGTAATCTGTATATTTAGTAGATTACCTACAAATCCTGTAATCCCTTAGTACAGTGTGGTTTTCTCTGAAGTGTCCGCTTGATAGATTAATGTTTCACTGTTTGGTTGTGTGGAATGTTTTTACTTTCCCCTTTTCTGGTTTAATTTGCCAACTCTTCAAGGCTGCATTGATTTTGATTTATATATGTTTATACTTTGTACCACTATCTTTTGTTGTATCCTCCGGCCAGTCCGCGCATGCAGCGGATAACCTCTTTGAGTTTTTGTTAGTAGTTGTGTTACTGCCATGTTATAGTTCTTGTTGAACTGTTTATTGTCTTATTTCAGGCCTTATGTTACTGTTGCTTCTTGTTAGGCCTTCTGTTTTGCATGTGCTACACTAGACTTATATTAAATTTATGTATAAAGGCCTAATGTTAAATACTTTGTGATAGTTACAGACAAAATGAATACTGCCGTCATACCTTATATATTTGATAATCAATAATCTCATATGGGCAATTTCACTGGGGTTTACACATAGTTAAATAGGATTTGTTAACAGTTACAAATTTAAGGATTATGATAATAATAAGGATAGCTAAATAGTTAAGGACTTTACTATATACTTTTGGTTTGGTTTATAATAATAATGATATATACCGAGTAAAGAGTCCCTTCAAACAAAGAGGGAGGAGGCCTCTAACAGTACAACTGACCTCTCCCGGTATTCTCGGGTCAGTCCAAAGGATTGTTCAACATCAAGTGTTACGTAGGACCGACAGCGACCATGCGAGGAGGCTCTCTTCTTTCCCAACTACCAACCCAACAATACATCTTTGACCTATACGGACAGGAGCGGTTGGAGGACGGGAGCATTACCAATCACGTAAGTAGACCGTTTACCTACTTGTAATCATATAGGCCCTGATGGCTAGTATAACAATGTTAAGGTATATGTTCATGACGTCATAAATTCAGACGACTTGTAGGGTTTTGTTGATATCGAAAGAGGAAAACAAATGTTTAAAACATATACTGCAACGTTTTGCAGTGGATCCCTTGGGAAAAATTAGCCCGACAAGAAATATACTCTATTTTATTGTTTAAACAGAGGAGTCATCATTAACAAAAGAAAGAGACATAACCACGCACAACAACGGCGTATTGAAATCTGATACAATTATGTAACGCCATTGGAACTTCGCTATAATTTTGTAAAGATTTGGTATCGACAAATACATTTACCGCAGAATTCCCATTGCTCCATGTTCAAGGAGTGTTTTTCGCATTGTTCTGTCTATTAGACAGAGTCGGTGTTCGCTCGTGAACATCTTGATAACTAGGTTGAGGAAATATATACATATACATGTAGGTTGGTTTGTTGAATGGTGTTTTCTGTCATTATTTTCATGTAGTTTATACTAATATGATCAATTGTTTCAGGGATGGAGGCAAAACACCCACTTTTGTGGGTAGTACCAGTACTGCATACCTCCCGCCATCCGTAATAAATAATCCGTTACTCCTAGTGGATTTCGAATAACTGCTTGCTTATCAACACTTAAAACGGTGAAAGAGAGCGGGGAAGAATATACATGAATCTAGGAAACCTTGACCTTTTCTTATAAACGAATAGATTTCTGTTAGTTCTTTAACGTACTCGGAGTAAACCGATTCAAGGGATCGTCCATTGTACGTCCTGATCTGACGGACGAGGCTAAGGGAAAGTGTCTTGTAAAAGATCATAACAAAGATACTCAATGGCACCGGTGAGGCTTGAGTCCAGGCCTTCCGTATTTCAAGTTCACCATGCTATCCACTGGGCAACACCACCACATATACAAGTGTCTATTAGGAATGGTAGAATATGTTTTAGATATGTTTTAGTATATCACAGGGATTGTCTCTGTAATTTACAATGACTGTCTGTAAATCAGAGGAATTGTTTCTGTAGATCACAGGGATTGCGTCTGTATATCACAGGGGTTGTGTCTGGATGTCACAGAGATTGTGTCCGTACATGTATTTCACAGGGATTGTGTCTGTATGTCACGGGGATTGTGTTTGTATATCATAGGGATTGTGTCTGTATATCACGGGGATTGCATCTGTGTGTCACAGGGATTGTGTCTGTAGGCTTGTGTCTGTAGACCACAGGGATTGTGTCTGCCACAGGTATTGTGTATGTATATCACAGGGATTGTGTCTGTATATCACAGGTATTGTGTCTGTATATCACAGGTATTGTGTCTGTATATCACATGTATTTTGTCTGTAAATCACAGGGATTATGTCTGTAGGCTTGTGTCTGTAGTCCACAGGTATTGTGTCTGTTTGCCACAGGTATTGTGTATGTATATCACAGGGATTGTGTCTGTATATCACAAGGATTGTGTCTGTAAAGTATTGTGTCTGTACATCACAGGGATTGTGTCTGTATATCACAGGGATTGTGTCTCTACATCAAAGGGATTGTGTATGTATATCACAGCGTTTGTGTCTGTACATCACAGGGATTATGTCTGTATGTCACAGGGATTATGCTTGGTTTTTTCCATATAGTTAGCTAGGAAAATGTATAACTTCGAAATTGGATCACCAGCATTAGTATACTATTTAATTCCTTAGGTTCCAATGGTTAGAACTACTTATCAGAGAGAGTGACTTCTGACTTGAGAAGGGTACTAATGCACGAGGTGGTACTAGTTCCAATCCATTGAATTCAAAGTAATTAAATAGTTTTTTTAGTATATATCATAAATATATTTATTTTATTATATTGATTTCAGAAGATTTTTTTACATATAAAATCACACATTCAAAGTGCCATTTTTCAACAAGAATATCAAGTTCTTCTGTTGACAGCGAGAACCACAAAATATCATATTTTTTAATTGTAATGTTTTATATTTTCAGCTATATATCATGCTCAAAAATGCATAAATTGTGCAAATCTAATAAGTATTGACCGATATATAGACATTTGAAGATGCATAGACAAAGTTGTAATTTACCAAATTCAAAGATTTTTTTCTT
Source organism: Cyrtodaria siliqua (assembly GCA_037043455.1). NCBI lineage: Eukaryota > Metazoa > Mollusca > Bivalvia > Adapedonta > Hiatellidae > Cyrtodaria > Cyrtodaria siliqua. Next base: position 104,573 of record JAWPHD010007378.1, read on the forward strand.
TAGTTTTACACTATTTGAATTGTCATATGAAATGACATTTCTTGCCAATATACTTGACAAATGTGACAAATTATCAAACTAATTCAATAAGCATCAATAAAACATGCATTTTAGTAACCAGCAGGACTTTGCATATGTACAATATTCAGATTTACCCACCAAAACGTGTTTTGGTGTACATTTCTCCTCTACAGTCAGTCATTACGCTTCACTTTTCACTTGTGTGATGACTGGACTACCTCTTGGGACTCTAACTGGATACATCCTGAGCTGTTTATTATTTTGTATGTGTTTCTTTAGTTAGTTTATCTGGATGTGGACTTTATTGTTAGAGATTTACTTATGATGGGATGTAGTTTTGTTTACACTGTCTTGTCTATTTGGGCGCCGAAGACAGGATAATAGCAAGGATTGTGCGCATATAAAATCGATTCAAGCTAGCCAGTAGGCCTTATTGACTACTGACCGTTCCAAGTCGGTAACCCTGTCTTCACCACCCTTTCTGTTGTTTTTTGTCTCTTTCATTGTAATATCAAGTCTTTGTTTGCAGTACAGTGCGGACCTACGATTCCAATGCGTTGGTTTCTATAGGACCCTATATCTCATGTTTCCTAGTGGCATATTATCTTTTTTTTAGTCGAGTATACATGCTCAAACATGTCACAAACACCACTAAAATCAAAATTGATAATAGCGGTATGGTACAAAGTCAGTGTTTTTATGTATATTAATAAAATTTGGAAGTTAAACCCTTCTAAAATATTCACAATATCTTATTTTTGGGGTGTACGCTAAAGATTTAGTGGTGGCAAACCTACCAAACTTTTTTTTTTAAGATAAAATGTTGAAAACATGTTCTACACAGCAACCTACATTTCCATACCAAAGATTTTTTTTAAAGTTCAATTAAAGAAGTAGCCCAGGCACTCCATTTTAAGACCCTCAAAAAGCTGAAACTCGAAATTACGGCTGTTAGAGACGAAACTGACTAAATATGCTCCAAACGACATAAAAGCACACGCAGTGTGTGTTTCAGAACTCTGTTTATTAGTTTGCATCAACAATTAGACTTTAAGTACGAATCCAAGAGAGACCGATTTATCCCATTTGGCTACCTTTAGGTTACATTGCACCATTGATTTTTCTTCTTTGTTTTATATAGGACGAATGTATGTCAAGAGACAAAAAATGCGCATTTTTCTACGTAGACAATTTTAAAACACATTTCAACCAGACGATCGAGCGTCCGCCAATATAAAAATGCAATAAAAACAGGGGTAATATATCATGTAAGAAAAATTCAATCTGTTGAATGACGTCACGTTCTATTTTGACACGTCACATATAGATTTACCCCATTTATACTTTCGCTTTGCTGTCTATGTCAAATATAATTAAATATCTTAAACAAACACTAATTAATGTTCCCAATACATCATTTGGAAGAATTATAGGTAATAATAACAAATAGCAATCAAAAGAGTACATTTTGTATCACTAGTAAGGCAGGGAAACGTTTTTTATTAGGCACTTTTTGACTATACACCACGGAAGCACAAACTCAATGCTGTAATTACGCCTTGAACCGTAAGGTCGCCATTTTTCTGCTTTTAGTGTCAGTTGTACAGACGATCTATTGATCAAGGTCAAATGACGCTTTGGTGCTCGAAAGAAAAACGCGTCCATGACACAGATGTACTATCGAACGCTACATTTACCATTGCACGGTCACGTGCTGAACTATGGCACGGTTATATAAAAACTGTGGTCTGAAATAACGTTTAGATTGTATGATGTATAATAATTTACATTATCAAGCAATATATACAGGAGCGTCTTTACAGCATAATAGTAAAGTGCGTCATTCAAAACAGTTTGAAAATGAAATAACATAAAATGCTATGACAGTGCGGCATGCACTATATCTTGTAGATTATCCGACAAGTGTCAATTGGTTTCGTAACATTATTCCCTCGGGCATCACACGATACTAATGAGACTAATGAGACGGAGGATTTACATGTGCCAGCAATGTCAGCAAGAAATTACTTTTCCTGCAAATTCTATTATGTCTGCAAATTCTATTATGTTATGTCACCAACATATTTCTCCACCTTAACGTGCTAAATACATTTGGTATATACTGACTTTGGAATCGTCAATAACAACATGTTGTAACAAGCAGCATGATTTCTGCAAGTTGCTTGTTAACTTTATACGTGTGAAACAGGCAGCTTAATCGAAGCAACCAATTGTTTGTCTACAAGAATAGTAAAACTCTGTAACCACTAGCTGCGTGCACGTGAGACTGATTTCTAGATGAACTTTCGGTTTTCTAACACATTACGAATGCAACTTTATTAGACCCATGACCATCCTTTTAGGCAGAGCATACTTTATTTGTTAAGTGTGAGTTACAATTTAAATATACGCTATGTACTTTTGCAAGGAAATTTGAGATAATAACAGCTTTTATGTGCTCAAGGTCTATTTATTTTCTGCGTACGGGAATTTAACTTAAGATATGTTAATGGGAATGTGTAACCTTGATTCGGAAATGTAACAAATTACCGCGCGAGATATGTTCTACTCTTGTGCAAACAGGATGCAAAATTCTTGCCTAAACTGATTCTATATATATATATTCTGATTCAGCGTTCATATGAATAACTTGCTCAGGGTCAATAGTCATTCCCGAGGATGAATAGTTTTGAACGTTAACAGAAACAGAAGTAGATAGTTGTTTCTGAGGGACAATGGTAATCTTGGATGGTGGATTTGTGAACATTGCAAACAAATGCCCTGTTAGTAAAGCATATGTCGACTCTGTTCTTAGAATTACAAAAAGCAACCCAGGAAATATCAATACAAGTCACTAATCTTTCATCATCAATTAATAACTATTTCAAAATCTAGAAGACCGAATAACCGCTGTTACAAACCAACAAAAATGCTTCAATCAAGATAATTCATTCACACTGTCCGAGATTAATCATAACCTTTCCAGTCTCAAATCAGATGTGGACAAGATATCAGTCAACATCATGACACAATCACAGGCTTAGATATAATTAAGTATGTACCAGACCCAAACAAAAGTAACCAACAGACATGTAAGAATGTTACGAATTATAATAAGTCAACTTCTGGAAACAAAACTAACCGTCCTTCTTAACTGTAAGAAGAAACCCAACACAAAAGAAACCCAATCCTGAACAAGAAAGAGAAAACGAAAATAAACTAAAACTTACATTTATAACGGGGTCGTGTGCTCTAAAGGGAATTGATACAAAGCGACTCAAAGATGGTATAAGAGTAAAACATTTCCCTAAGGTCAAGATCAGTGGACTAACGGAACAATTAAAAACGTAAACCTTTCAGAGTACGATACCGTAATTACCCACTGTTGGGGCCATGATATTGATGACGGCGTTGACCTAAATACGTTCGAACACGATTACAAATGTCTGATGGATGTTAGTTCCTCAAAATGAAAAGTCGTAGTATCTGGGTCACTGTCAAGAGGAGGAACAAACATAAAGCCATTAAATGATAAGCTTGAGAGCGTACGTACTTCAATGAATGTCTCTTTTATTGATAATTACGACTCGTTTCTCATGATCTCATGTGAAATGCCCAGACATATGCACCATGCAACTAATCTGAACCATCACGGAGCTGTAATCTGATTCGAAATATCAACAAACAAATCAAAATACTACCAACGTATGAACATGAACCACGTAGGTATAACAACCAAAACTACTTTAGCAGAGACCCAAATACAGGTAGCTACAGAGGAAATGACTTTGGTAGATGCAATCGCGGATCTAGATGGAGTCCTATATTGGTCTAGGAATACGTGTCTAGAACTCTTGGTACTGGATGTGTAATCTCCTTGACCAACAGTTCCTTATTTTAAAAGATATCTGTACTGTATGTAACGAACGGAAATGCAATGAAACCAGTCTTAAACCTAAAACTAGTATTAATAATGAATCAGACAATGAAATAAATACTTTAAATTATATTAACAATTCCCCTATTATTTTAAAACAACCAGCTATCAAAAATATGCAAAACGAAAAATCCAGCTCTGTATCAGTCATGGACTTTCATCAACGAGGCCTGCATATAGCTAATTTAAACATACGCCACATCAAACCCAAACTAGATGACCTTAAATTAATTTTAAGCGAATCTAAGAATGCAGATGTTTTAGGACTCTGCGAAACATTCCTTGATAGTTCTGTAGATAATGAAACGTTATATATTCACAACTATAGCATCGAAAGAAGAGATCTTAATGAAATAAAACAGCAGGAAAATCAAAAGGGGGTGGAATCCTCATAGATTTGTCAAATCATTTACACTTTAAAAGGAGAACTGATTTTGAGAATCCTGAAATAGAATCTATTTGGATAAAATTAATATAAAAAATAGCAAACCAGTATTTATTTGCTCGATATACAGGCCGCCGTCATCAACTTTGCAATGTCATAATTCGTTTGCAATGCAGTTGGATAAAGTAGCCAATCTTGAAATTGTGCTTGCCATGTTCGGGATGGTAAGAAGTTTGTACTATTGATACCGAGTTCTCCTAAACCCGGGGCTAGGGGTCGTGAACGGTAGCAAGCATATTTCACTACCCTTCATGAATAATCTCAATCAAACCAGTAGTATACAAACTAGCGGTAGGCGTTTTATGCAACGAGTCAGTCCATTTATCAGCCGGCAAGCTAACCAACACATTTAAAACCCATTGCAACCCCCCTCAAAGAAACCTCCCCCTATACCCCCAGTTTCTAAACTATTTATAAATAATTGATAATATGACTTGCTACTTGTTTAATCATCCCCAAATAAAACAACTGCAGATCGGGTAATCAATATATTTCAAACACAACACCGCAGATGATTTTAGTCTCGGCTGTTAAACAAAGTCGGAAGGAACAGACGCCAGTTTGTATACTACTCGCAAATAATTTATAATATAACTTGCAACTTTTTTGGAAAGTTGCAACTGTTTTATTTTGGGTGAATCTACTTTTGGCGAAGTTTTCAAATCACACGACCCAAAACGACATCGGGTCTAGTCTTGGCTGTTAAACAAAATCTGAAGGAACAGGGCAATCATCCTCGTCATCACTATATATATCACACTCGATTATGGAATATTTTATTTTTCTGCATTTGCGTATTTTGCGTTTCAAATTGAAAAGCTTTATTTGGAATGATCTAGTTTTTCTAGATAATAATCCATTTCCGATAGCAATCGTTTTCGCTTGTTAATTTGACTTTTCCTAGTATCTAGAAAATCAGCACGAATCACATTATATTCCACCCAGCCCTGTTTGCATCCCAACAATACTTCTTTATATTTGTCTTTCAACTCCTCAAGTTTTTCATATATCTCTTCCACAAATGTTTGTTCCATATATAAAGTATTATATTATATTTATTATTATCTGTATGCTAGTGTATCCCAATCATTGTCTTATATGTACCTTTTGTCATCATATGCGTACAATTATTTTTTTATTAATTTCATAGCTGCCGAACTTGTGTTTGTTAGATATGATAACTTTCATTTATGATGAGCTTCTGTTGCTGTGAATAAAATATTTTTGTAGTTATCATGCGTTTTCTGTTTTTGACAACACAATGTTTAAAACATTTGCATTTCTTTGTTTTAGTATTATCAGCCAAAATGTATGAGTATGACTTGCTTCTCTATCCAACAACCTCTACGATCACCGCACCACAGGCTTCATCTTTCATCCTGCCAATAACCTTTTTGTTATCGCTGAAGTAAAACTCGCTTTTTGGATCATAATCACTGTTATCAAAAAGTTCTTTGTCTTTGTTTCTTATTTCATAATACAGAGAATCAGTGTCAACCATTGAGACTCATCAAACTGGAGTATCCTGTGTATCTTTTTCACTTTCAGCCCCAAACTCTCATACAACTTTAAATTTCTATAAAGTGTAAAATATCTTTCCTTATCCTTCAATCTAGTAAAACGTGTGTTAACTTTACTAGTTCCCAAATCAAACTTACTCTTCAAGTTCTTGCAGTAGTCCGACAACCACTCATCTTTTATATTTAAACTTTCCGAAGCGAGAGGATAATCATTATGCAAGTCATATAACTCTTCTTGATATTCAAGATCACACTCAACAATATAGTTTGATTTCCATTCTTCAAATGTATCGACCCATTTAAAATTACCAGTTGGTAAAGGCTGACACATCGCCAACCCGTACAAGTTGTTAGCACCAACATACAATATATACTTACTTTGTTTACTACTATCATAGTTTTCAATATACTTATTATTAGCTTTCGAATATCTAGTCGCAATGTAACTCACACCACCTCTCATTCCTTTCTCTTCATACATATATTTATCAATATCAGTAATCAAGTCAAGTTTAGTCCCAGTCATTTTCAAACAGGCATCCCAAGATAAACCGGGACTACTGAAGTAATGACAAAGATCTAATTTATAATACTCAAAGCACACTTTTCTGAAGTTCTCAAAAACATCAGCTAGCAGCAAAACATCGCTTTTCAAATACAGATCATGATATTCCCCCATGTTTTTGATCTTGAACGTCTTCAATATTTTTTTAGCATGCTCATAATCTTCATCTGAGATATGTGCATCATTTAACTGGGAGTAGAAGCTTTTTTTGTCAGGCAATTGCTTTTCCTTGAAGCATTCAAAGCTATCCATATAATCAAACGGGTAAACTCCTTTTCTCTTCAGCAAACTTTTCATCGGAGTATTTTTGAGAGATATATTTAAACCACGGAATGTTTTTCACTAACTTATCGAGTGACTGTGAAAAAAACTGGAAACTATCAATAAACACCAATTTTGACCACAACATGAAAGACATATACGTTTCCATATTATTTGGTATAACATTTATCCTTTTTTTTTGAACTTTCCGATGTGCTGCATTATAAAGTGAGCGTCATAGCCTCTCCAGTTATGAAACACAACAGGTATCTTTTTAGTCAACTTGAAACTGAAATTGAGTCGCAAGATGACCCTAGTGGTTGGAGCTAACTAAGGAAAGAATCAATGACGGTGAATGCATTTACATAAGTTTAATGCTACTTTTCAAATATGTTAAATATATATACAATTATCTAAAAAAACAAGCGAATACACAGATGAAATATGAAAAGAATGTTCTCATGAACGTTTAAGACGTTCTTAGTATTGTAACAAATACTGAATTTATACGACACTAAAGTGTTGTTAAAGTTATAACAATGTTGATCTCTGATCTAGCGCAATAACTGTGATGCGCGAGAGCTCATGAAGATGATGATGCGCGAATCCAATGGGTGATTGGATAGAATGCCTTCTAAAAGGGTTGATGACGCGATGTAATGATGGTTAACCTCCACGGAGGTTGTGGATGATGTTCCTCCAGTGAGGACTGATAACGGGCCCACCTTGTGTCCAGGGGGTTGTCGCTTCTAGAACATGACCATGTTTCGCAGGTACGGGGACCGTCTCCACCGCTCTTTACGTTACACGTGGAAGCTTAGCTTCACTCCGGAAGGCTTATATCTACACGAGAGGCCCCTTACACAATTGTGCCGTTTAAGGAAGATAGATCTATACGTTTACATGCATTAGCACGAAACTGAACTTATTACACGGCCACTCTGGCGGCCACTTAAAATGTGCACGCTTTTACGTGTTACATGAATATATCATGGATATTGTGAATTTGTTTTAACTCAACAATAGATTAGGGTGTCACTAACAACTTACAAGAGCTATGTACGACCAATACGCTCTACCCGTGACATTTTGTGACAACATCTCCCCACTTAACGAAAGTGCTACACTTTTTAAAATTCTACAACATGATTACTTAAACTATTAATTAGTCCTAGCAAAGGACATGGTTGCATAATAAGCACATTAAAATTTCAACAATATTCTACAATTTTACACTACACTGTCGTAACATAAACTACTATAGTACTAAACCTGTCATTATGTGCGGCGACTTAAATAGTCTGCCCCAATATTGTCCTTTCCTCGGATCGCTTTAATTTTCATCCGGTAAGGCTGCAGAGTCAGTGCCCACCTCATTAGGCTACTGTTAGCTAACTTTGGTTTATTCATATAAGCTAACGGTTGGTGGTCAGTCTCCAAGACAAATTCCTTACCAAAACATATCGGTGGAATTTACTGACACCCCACACTACTGCAAGACACTCCCTTTTGATAACAGAGTAGTTACATTCCCGGGGTAGTAGTTTCCGACTTGCGTAAGCCATGGGGAGAATACACCCATCTTGCTCTTGCAGTTGGACTGCACCCACCCCGATATCGGAGGCATCCGTTCTGAGGATAAACTCCTGGTCAAGTTCAGGTAATTTTAGTATTGGGGTTTTGACCAGACTTCCCTTTGAAGAGACAAAAGCTCGCTCCTGGCTTTCCCACCAAGTTATACTATTGGGTTGACGTTTCTTTGTTAAGTCTGACAAAGGTGCAGCTATAGCCGAAACGTGTGGGATGAACTTCCTGTAAAAACCCGCCAACCCAAAAATGACCTAACTTGTTTCTTTGTCTCGGGTCTTGGTGCTTCCTGAATTGACTTAACCTTATCGGGGTTGGGTTTCAATTTCTGGTCCGCCCCGACAACATGACCCAGCCACTCTATATCTGCGTAACCTATGTGACACTTGCTAGGTTTTGCAGTCAGTTTAAACCGGCGTAGCCGTTCCAACAGATTACATAGAACCTTAATATCATCTTCAAATGTTGTTGTAAACACCAGGATGTAATCTGTCTGTGTTGGACAAATCCTTCAGGACTCTCCTCATCAACCTACAGAATGTTGCTGGGGCTTTTACGAGACCGAAGGGCATGACCTTGAACTTAAAATGTCCTTGCGAAGTTTCGAAAAAGGTCATCTCTTTAGCTTGGTCTGAAAGTGGGACTTGCCAATAACCTTTACTGAGGTCTAACTTGGAGAAATACGAATATCCCGCAAGGTTAGAGAATACCTCCTCAATATTAGGCACTGGCTCTGCATCAAATATGGTACGTTTATATAGCTGTCTAAAATCGATGCAGAATCAAATTGACTCATCCTTCTTCTTAATAAGTACGACTGGGGATGAAAATGGGGCGTTTGAAGGTTCGATGACACCCAATTTCAACATGTCTTTCACCTCCTCATCAACAATTGATCGGGAGTGAAATGGAATGGGATACCCCTTAATTCTAATTGGTTCCTCTGATGTGAGTACAATAGCATGTTGCACTCCATTTGTCTGCCCCGGGTTTTCGGACAAGACATCACTGAACTCCGAGAGTAAACTACCCATCTCTCGTTGCTGCTCTACACTAAGCATGCCCGATATGTCTACATCGGCTGCTGTCTCCTTATCTACACTAGTGGGAAAATACATGGGACTAGTCACCTCACTACTGCCTACCTCACTATCCTCAATAACTGCAACATTAACTACAGTTAACACCCCTTGTTGCACATTATCGGTTCTACTGATATACACTTTCAGCATATTCGCATGAAAGGTCTTTATCTTTCCGTTTATCTCGATACGATAATCCATAATGTTCACTATCCCTCTACCGTAAAACGGACATTTCTATTGTAATAACAACTTGTTATTGTCGGTCGGGAGTAACAGTAACACCTGGTCATCTATCTTAAATTTCCTAGCTCTACCTTTCTGGTCATAGTACCGTTTATACTTTATACTTGCCTTAACTAACTGACTTTGAGCTATCTTACAAGTCTCCTCTAGTTTCTCCTTCAGATCTAAAACATACTGATATGTAGTCTTAACCTCATCATTTTCTACTTCACCTGCCCACATCTCTCTAAGAATCCTCATGGGACCTCTAAATGATCTAGCGTACAATAACTCAAACGGAGAAAATCCTAAACTATCTTGTGGAACCTCTCTAAATGCAAACAATAAAGCATTGAGATACTTGTCCCAATTGTTGGGTCTCTATGTACACAAACGCCGTAACATTTGCTTTAACGTCCCGTTAAATCGTTCGACTAACCCGTTACACATAGGGTGATACGGTGTTGTCGTGATTAGACGCAAAGACAATAACCTGCTTACTTCAGCCATAAGTTCTGACGTAAACTGTGACCCACAATCAGTCAGCATTTCATCTGGTACACCTAGCCTAATAGGAATATCAACGAATGCCTCATCTACTCTCTCAGTTTCAATTGAGGGCAATGCTACTACCTCCTGATACCTAGTTGCATAGTCTACCATGGTTAAAATGTACCTATTTTTCCTATCCGTCACCTGAAAAATTGGTCCAACTATGTCTACGGCTACCCGCTTAAATGGTGTATCTATCAGTGGCATCTGACCTAAATGTACTTTGGTCACTCGACCTTTTGGTACTGTCCTTTCGCAGGGCCTACACTACCTAGTCACATCTCCACTAACGCCTGGCCAATACAATTCTGCCAATACTCTATCTGACGTTTTTTTTTACACCTAAATGACCTCCCATAATCGACTCATGAGCTACCTTAAGCACTGTCGTTATATACTGGGTAGGTACCACTAATTGGTGAAACAGTCTACCACCACTATCTTCAAATTCTCTGTACAATTAACTATTCTTATGTACAAACTTGCAAACTACCGGACCCTTTACACTTCTTCACTACACCATACTTGGCCTTCACTTTACAAGGCTCTAACGACTCGTCTTGAGTTTGTGCTTCTATAAACTCCGCTTTAGATATGTCACCTACGGCTGCAGGAATCTTTAATTTTCTATAAGCCTGAGCTTGCTTCTGAACCTGCGCTCAAGTCTCTACTGCATTACTCATGCTACTCCTAAAATCGGACACTACCGGAGGTACGGAACCTTTTTTGTTCCCTATCGTTAAATCATACATCGGGTCGTCCATACATAGTGCCTCTGTAGTCCCTTTAAAGAAAGGTGTGTCTACATCTATTCTCGCTATTGACAGTGCTCTACCGACTTATTTAACAACATACACGGTGACTGTTTACCTACCAACTGGTCATCCGTAACTAAACTACGCCTAACTACCACACTTGTACAACCTGTATCCCTCATTACAACAGCTACTACTCTCGGTTTTAATAACCGGACTATTACTACCTCTGCCTCTACCTCTACCTCGGTTTTGACCACCTCTACTTCTACCGAAATTCCATGGGTTGTTAAAACTTTGGTTCTGACTATCTACATTGTTGTCCACTCTACTATTGTCACCAAAATTGTCTACGAGTACGGATACTTTCTCCGCTTTCCTACACTCATGTGAAGCATGATTCCCATTACAGTGACGACAACGAATAAAAGGTCTACCTATGTTGTTACCACTATTGCTACCTCCTCTAGTACCCATTGAACTACCTCCACCTCTATAGTTTCCACTCTGGACTTTCTGTTTATTACTTTGATCGTCTCCTTGCCTATCTCTAAAAGTGCTTGTGTTGCCATTTCGTCTACACTAGCTAATTTTCTTTCTTTCAGAAATAAGAACAGATCTCTACTACAAACATTGAATAGCTGGTCCCGCAACAAGACATCTATCAGACCTCGATAAGTCTGCGCTATCTTCCCTAACTCTAACCACCTATTTAAGTTATTTCTCGACCTACTAATGATCTGAATATTTGACTCGCTTTTCTCAGGTAAACAAGCTATAATACGCTTTTCAGTTAACTCAAATCTCTTTAAAAGAGCATCTTTTAACTTGTCATAGTCAGGAGAATCTACACTAGGTAATCTAGAAAATACATCTAAGGCCTTGCCTCTCAATAACGCACTTAAATGCACTGCCCACTTATCTTTGGTCCATTCTTGTAACTCAGCATAATGTTCAAACCGTAACAAGTAACTGTCCATGTTATCTTTGTCAGCATCAAAGTATGGTAACATCGGACCTTTTAACTTCCCAGAATAACTATCTTTCCCTTCAGTTTTACTGTCCTTACTATGTGTCTTAGCTGCTTCCAGCTCTAAAGCTAACTTATGATCAAACTCTGATTTCTCCCTCTCCATCATTATCTTAACCTTAGCTAGTCTACCATCTGTTTCGAACCTCTCATGTTCTAACTCTTGCTTCTCCCTTACTATTCTGGCTAATCTACATTCTAATTCTAGCTTCTCTTTATCAGCATCTAGATTCTCTTTAGCTAATCTACCTTCTAATTCTAGCTCCTCTTTATCAGCATCTACAGGGAATCTCTTTAGCCAATCTACCTTCTAATTCTAACTTATCTTTAACTAATCTACTTTCTTTATCTCTTTCCTGCTTTATCTCTTTCCATAAGTCTAAATTCCCTTTCCCTAGCCTGTTCGTCTTTAAGAAAGGTTTTAAGCTCCTTTCCAGTATACCCTAACTCCTTACCCATCTCCGTAAGTTCCTTTATAGACGTCATGTCTATGGACATTGTGGACTACTAACTACAATAATTACAATACACACGTCACTAATACTTCTACTCTACTAGCTACTAATGGTAAGTCACTGTGTCCTCAGTAAATACCTGGGCATCATCATAGGACAAGGTACATACACATCTGTACTAGCGCTACCTACTAACGGTTATGTATAGATAGTATCTAGCTTCCGCAACACATATACACTACATAAAATATCTATATTTGATATTGGACATAAACCTTAAACAATCATAGAAATGTGTATAGCCTGTACATGTTTATTTACTTCTCCCCTCAATATAAGTATACTCGAGTGTCACAACATGAGTAGAACGTCTTGTTCGCCAACCTAATTGGATACTATTTGTATATCAAGGGAGGAAAAAACCAACAACCAAATTATTGAGCAAATGTGCCTCAGACCCAATCGTGTAAAATAATACCTAGAGATTTAGTATATCATAATATAGATCACTTATTGATTCTTTCCCTCCGTAGTCGCCCAAAATCCCTCTTTTGATACCAGTTGTCGCAAGATGACCCTAGTGGTTGGGGCTAACTCGGGTAAGAATCAATGACGGTGAATGCATTTACATAAGTTTAATGCAACTTTTAAAATATGCTAAATACATATACAATTATCTAAAAAAACAAGCGAAAACACAGATGAAAGTTGAAAAGAATGTTCTCATAAACGTTTAAGACGTTCTTAGTATTGTAACACATACGGAATGTATACGACACTAAAGTGTTGTTAACGTTATAACAATGTTGATCTATGATCTAGCGCGATAACTGTGATGCTCGAGAGCTCATGAAGATGATGATGCGCGAATCCAATGGGTGATTGTCATTAAATGCCTTTAAGGGTTGATGACGCGATGTTATGATGGTTAACCTCCACTGAGGTTGTGGATGATGTTCCTCCAGTGAGGACTGATAACGGGCCCACTTTGAGTCCCGGGGGTTGTCGCTACTAGAACATGGCCATGTTGCGCAGGTATGGGGACCGTCTCCACCGCTCTTTACGTTATACGTGGAAGCTTAGCTCCACTCCGGAAGGCTTATATCTACACCTGGATGGCTTATATCCTGGATGGCTTAGGCACATATTGCCTGTGAATTTCGCCGTCCAACTTCTGTTCCGAACAAAGCAACTACCAAGCAATCCCGGCCAGAACTAGGAGACAATGGGTTTTATAGCAAACGTTATGCCCAAACCATTATTTCCCCCGTTCAGTCCGTGACATCCGTGGCTAAATTTGCAGTATTAAAATCTACACGAGAGGCCCCTTACACAATTTTGCCGTTTAAGGAAGATAGACCTATACGTTTACATGCATTAGCACAAAACTGAACTTATTACACGGCCTCTCTGGCGGCCACTTAAAATGTGCACGCCTTTACGTGTTACATGAATATATCATGGATATTGTGAATTTGTTTCAACTGAACAATATACAGTAGGAACGCCACGGACCTATAACATATCAGTTCTGTTCGCATTTTAACTCCGCGAACATGGACTATTTCTTTGTATTTTACGGACTATTTTACGAATTTTCAATTAAAACAGACGCTATTTTATTACACCCGAAATTGGGCGCGCTACGTCGGCGAGCACTACGGGTACCTATGGAGTCTAACAACACGCGTACAGTGTTTCATACCGTAGATTATGTAAACACTAATACCTTACCGGACGAAATAACGTCCCATTATGTGTCAACACGATGCAGTGTTGGTGACTGACAGGTCACCGTGACATAACTTGACACGTGAAATTGACATGTTGTTGCAAGTTGGATTTGGGATTATTGTCTGCTGCTGGAGGTCCATGATCAAGGTATTTGTTTTGTCATTAAAATGTGTTTGTTAATAAACAGTACACACCCCTTTTAGATCGTGCATATTTAGACATTGGCCAAATACAGTGCCTAAAAAAGTAGTGTATAGTGTAAAATAGAAAGTTCATAATCACTATAAGTGTTTTGCGTGTACTCCGATCTTTCCAGTAACTGGATGTACTGTAAACTGTAGAACGTTTCGTGGAATAAAACAATTGCTAGTAGAAATGCTATCAATGTCCCCCGCACCCCGCCCCCACCCAAGTACGGTAGATGGGGGTGTGGGGGTAGATGGAGCTTGCATACCGAAAACAAGGAGGGGGTAAGAAAACTAGAAACCCCCTCCACCCCCACCCCTCAGATGCATGAATGTAAATAGTTAGCGTTGTCTCTATATCGTTATGTTATCCCCATTTTCTCGCACATTCGTGAATACATAACCCGATACAACTACCATTGAAACAATGTAATCTGCCATAGACATTTGACTGAAATATCGGTCGGATTCATATTTATGTGCAGTAAAGTTTTGAGGCAAGGAAGTGATTTTGAATTTACATTTATTTACATTCTGTTGCGAAAAAAACAACGCAATTTCGAGAAAGTACATTTCACTTCAAAGCCTTTAAGGCGGTGTAGCTACTACGCTTGCCTCCAGTGTGTCTCAAAAAAAGACTATTCCATGGGCTGGAAATATGCTGTGAAAGTGGAACAATGTTTTTAATGGATCTCCAGTTGGGCTACATTATATTTTACATGTATAATGAATGATGAGAGATGTTTTTATTACATTAACCGTGTTATTGAGCACAAGTAGTATTCATGCTTTATTCAATTTAGTTATTTTATCTTTTCTTTTTTAAATATGTTACATTATGTATAACAAAGGATAAACTATGTCTGTTTGAGCATTGACATTGGATTGATGCTGTTTTCAGAGAGGTCTCAAATGTGAATCGTGCCCTTGAGCAGCTCTAAGTGAATTGATACTGACAACTTCAGAATGTCAAGCCGTATTAAATGCCATTGGATCATATGGAGGTAAGAGCCTTTTTAAAAATTGTTTGCACCGGTGTAGTTCTTTAAATGGAGCTTGTGTTATGCTAGCACGGTGCTGTTCAAAGTTAGAGTAAAAAAAAATGTCAGTGATAGTGCAGCGTATTATGAGCTCGTGTAAACTACATGTACTGGATACATGCGAAAACAAGTTGTGTTAAAGGGACACTAGGCAGTCTTTATTTGTTTAAAACTACTTCTGGAGTTCGGTTAATTTTTCTGCATAGTTTGCATTTGTGCATCATTAATATTATTTATTAGAATAGTTCAGAAGAAATTGTTTTACACAATACTTACTGTTGATAATAGTGCACCTATAATAATTTATTTAACTTTTAATGCAAGCAGGTTTAAATTTAACATGTTACCAAGTTAACAAATGGAGATGCTAATGTTAAAGCTTGATAAATACTTCAAGATTGCCGTGTGTCCCATTAACATCATCTAATTGGTCTATGTGATGGGTCCCCAATTTATTAAAGGGACACAGAGCAAATTTCCAATCTTGTGTCTGTTTTACACATTTTCACATCAGAACAGACCACACATCTACAAAAGTGTCTTCTCAACTGCCCTATTTAATCATGTTTTATTTCTAAAACTAGTGGCATCACCAGGTTTCGAGAGAGAAAATAAATAGTTGTATATTAATGTTTTCTCCCCATGTAAAATGACCTTAATAAGTCATTAAAGTAAAATATCCTATGAACAAAACGTGTAAAATTTAACAATTTTAGATTTTTGGCCAGACTTGTATTGTATTCCCCTTCTAGTAAAATAGGCTTATAGAACATTGCACCCTCTGTCAGATTTAACTTTCCTTATAATAGATTCTTGCTGTACTGTTGGGTGAAACATACATTAAAATGGTTCTATAATCATGTCAGTTCAATCATATACTCGTATGATACACAATATAATATGTATTGACCCTTTACTTGATGTGCCTTTTACTCAGTTTTGGTCAAGGGACGTTTATAGCATAATGGCTTTGAATCCAGTGAACACGGATTCAGTGAACAGTGATTCAATTCTTACTGGCGCCACTGGGTTACTTCGATGTGTCCTGCTAGCCTCGTTCGTCTGATGGTAACGTAAACCGGGTGGTCCTGTGTATCGGAGTCTGTCCTCCCTCCAAGCACGTTAAAGAACCATAGGTATCTAATCGGTAGTAAGCGTAGGGCAGGGTTCCTGGATGCCTATGTATCTTTCCTCCTCTCTTTCGGGCGGTTCGAAATATCCTAAACAACGTGTTGATGAGGCGTTAAACAATAATTAAATTTTAAACTGTCCCATTCCCCTAAACATGCCCTAGTTCCCTCTCGCAACACCTGATTCAAATTGAATACTCTGCTCGACTTATATTAACCTTTTATTCTATGTCTTTCTTTTCTTTCAGTCTGCACGTCATGTGGAAGAAGACTCCATGTACACCACTGGCCAGAGTCAATGCTGAAGTTTATGTTCGCTCAATTATTTGCTTAATAAAGTATACATATGAACTAAAATATTGTCTTTATAATTATGTCTTCAACCACAAAGTGGTAGGTGAGACAGATTAGATTTGGCCTTTCCGTTCGTCTGTCACAAATCTTGTCTGCGCTACTTGTTGGATTTTGACGAAACTTTGTACAAACTCTTTATTACTTTCTCTGAAGCTAATTTCATAAAACTTCATACTTTGAATGCCTTTGGTGAAATGATAATCCCTGTTTATTTTGAAGTCAGTAGTTGAAAGGTCCGTTACCATGACCGGAAAATGAAAAGTATTGCCCACACAGTTTTTCCTCTTACCTAAAGCAAATTTCATGAAACTTCATTGTTGGACAGTGGAAAGAGGATGATCGTTTAATTTTTAGGTAAAAGGTCAAGTTCCCTGCAGACATCCACTATCCAAGGATAAGCATATGTTACAACACACATGTTATAATATTAATGGTATAATATATGAATATTTTTTTGCACAATGTTGAATCCAGTAAAACAAGTGGTTTTGTTCACCGATACTGTCGCCTGTGAACCAAACCACTTGTTGTTAAATTACAGGATTCAACAGTGTGTAAGACATATTCCGATCATCCATTTTTTTTTTAAATCATAAATTAAAAAATATATATATTAAAACAAACAAAACATGCTATTTGTTGAAAACAGACGTATTCCAATTTTCAAAATAGCAATATTCGCAGAATATAGTAGATTTCAACTGCTGAAAACAAACATGTATTATTTTTCCAGGAAATAATACTTCTATGAATATAGTATATATGTTCAGGGAAATGTTTAATATGTCTGTTTTCAAATACTACAAATCGTAACGCACCGTACATGTATATTCAGTATTTACTTTCAATATAGTAGTGAGTATGACTGCGTTCTGGGACCATATAAATATAAAAGAATAATATATATAAATATATATATATATAACTATATAAATATATATATATATAACTATATATGCCCTATAAATATAATCGACCCGCACTTTTTGGATTCACGCGAACAGTGTTTCACAACACCACAAATCTGGCAAGTGCTCCATTGACACAATGTCATGTCCACGTTTATGTTATGAAATCTTCGAGTCTACACATAATCATGTTTGTTACCGACAGTAGCATGTATGTTACTCGTCAGTCATTTATTTACTTGGTTAAAGGGACAAATGCCAATCTTGGTTTCTTTAAAACTCGAGTCGCCCCCTCAGTTTTAAACGAACAGTTAAAAGAATATACTTCTTTCTGCCTGTTAAACTTATATTAGTTTATCGCTTTTTCTGATTTCGAAAATTAACTCTGCAACGTATGTTGCCGCCATCATGATTTCATTTTCCGATATACCGTTGCAACATTGTTTGTTAAAATAAACTGGCCACTCTGACATAAACCCAAAGCATGTATAGATAAAACATTTAGTGTAAAATACATGAATACATACATTTTAAATATATGTGTTTACATAACAACTCCAATTATACTCATAATTTCATCAGTTGCTATATCTAAAGCACACTCGATATCCTTTTCATTTAAGATCCTTGCCGCCTTTGATGTAAAGTAAGCTGTTTTGTATGTAGTCATTGAAGCTGCACTTCCAGCTGATTTAGCGAAAGTCATTTTCAAAGCAAAACTCAATTTAAAACCACCCGTCCTTTGTAATTCCGCCTTGAGGAATTCTGTAACTGTTTTTCGTGTCAGACGAAGCTGAGCGAGTGGACTTAATGTATCTACAATACCCACAGAAAAAAAACTTACTATATTGTGTCGGAGATCTTTCGATTTCTTTTACACTCATTATATAATATATATAATACTTAATTCTTTAAGCCCTAATTAATTAATTTTATCCAGCATAAACAATACTATCAAATCCCTCTTTCAATAACTTACCGTAGAAATAAATATAAATCAAAGGACTGAAGGTCCTGAAAGGCGCCTACTTGCACTGTGATCTACAGTCATTTCCATCATTCTAATTTTCACCAAAATGATGATCCTGGACACAACCAATTCGGACACGCCATTTCTGAACCGGTATACACGAAATGCAAGATTGAGAATATATACATATAATTTATGGTGCACTATTACATATAATATTCTAAATCTGCTTCACTCTTCAAATACTCAAATTGATTTCACACCTAATTTCAACTCTTGGTTCAACATTCAGTTTGAACTCATGTTTCAAACTCCTGATTATTACTCCTGTTCAACTTTCCTGATTTTCAAACTCCTGCTATCGACTGAATCAGTTGATGTTGTTGTTGTTGTTCAGTCCAGTGAATTAACTCCTAATTTCAACTCTTGCTTCAACATTCAGTTTCAACTCCTGATTCAAACTTGTGATTATAATTGGTTTCAACTGAATCAGTTAATTGTTGTTTTTGTTATTCAGTCCAGGCTAACTCTTGTGATGATATTGTTTCCCCAAATTAAAACCCTGTTATAGACAAATCTTCTGTCTGATTATAATATGAAGAAGACCGTCTCGGACTTCTTAAGAAAAATAATGCAAAATATACTCACTAAAGGTGGATGTTCGTCGAAATATTCAATTTTCTGAGCGCACAGATACAGATAAACTATTACGCAGTACGTACTAGGGCAGGTAGTTATATTTATTTCACTTACCACAATGAATAATTCCATTCCTAAACAAGCCTTGTAGACTATAGGGGTAATAATGAAACAAACGCTTTAATTAGTTACATCAAAGTTTCAACAGGGATCAGTATACTTAAATATTTATAAACAGTTTGAATTTCTTCTCTCCTCCAGTGTGCAACCGTCATACTGACGCCACCCGAATTTTTCAAATTCATCACTGATATTCGGCAGGTGTATAATAACTCCTGATTTATCAGGACTTCATCCGCGGTGCGGTAATTCGGTGTGCAAATAATCGTAATACATTTAGGGATTCACGAACCTTTGGAGACCCTTTTTAAAATACATAGAAATATAAAACACACATTTGAGGAAAGTTTGGCGCTTTTGTCCGGTGTGTCTAGATTGGGTCCTAAAACGTGGGTTTTTGTCCCTAGCTATATATGCAAATCACCTGACCGGACTAATTTTTCTCCCGTAATTTCAAGCGAGAAACACGAGAGATGATACTAATATCGATCGAGGGCGAGAATGGTGCAACCGTAAGTTGAGGTCATACTTGCTCCTGTTCCGGTATCGGATAAACACATCACCCGTCTAAAAATATGGCACCGGTTGGAGAAGCGTCTCGATGACGTGCTGACGTGCTAGCAGCCACACTCAATTTTGTACTGTATGATTAAATTTAAGCTGTTAAAATTGACTTAGATCTACTTCCAATTCGGTACGTAGGTGGGGGTGGGATAAAGACTGGTCGGTCCAGACCAATTCCGTACCAATGTAAAACACCGAACATTTCCGGATTTGGCCCGGAAGTCTTCGCAATTTACAGTATGAACAATATGTATGTCTTTAATTGGGAATTGATGTTATTTACATTGTTTATTTACCTTTGATGCGTGTAATGATTAAAAACAAACAAATATTATTGTATTTTAAATCTGATGTCAAACCAATGCTTCCAGTATGAATATGTACCTGATTTAGTGAATTTGTTCAATCCATACCAGTTTGTTTGTATTTACATGGCCCATATTAACTAATTTCATTATCATAGAGCTATGTTTTTAATAAACAAACACTCAAAATATATTACAGCTGGTAGTGTTTGATCTATCACCAACAATTATCGTGTTATTCAATATTTTATTTCGGTCTGGAAAATGAAATAAGATTTTATTGATCAACATAATAATTATCCGAATTTTTTTCATTAAACACTCGATCAAAGATTCGGAGCTCATTTGCATAGTAATAACACTAGTTATATACGAAAGTTATATAATGGCAATATAACACTCCCGTACCGTAAGTTGTGTGATAATGTCAGTTATAATCTTGTTTTGTGTATCAATAATCTTGATTGAAATTCAATATAGTTACGTAGAACAAGTCATCTTTGCACATGTCATAATCTAGTGGTCATCATATCGGACCCCTATGAGTAATACCTCGTCACTTATTTGAACTATTATAGATTATGCTAAATGATCTTTTTGATTCCATCTAGATGGACTATATGTAGGCATGCAACTGGGATAAGAATTTGTGTAGACCAGTTTAAATACAACAACATATTTAACTACTTTAGATACATGCTGTTAGCACATGCACTCACGAGCTGAATTAGTTTGATAATACTCAAGGGGTCTCAAATAGCAAGATTAACAAGAAATTAAAGTTTGTACTGTTGTATCAGCAAGTAAATGTATTTGAAAAGCACCGTAAGACAACGGTGCCAGTTTAATCGTGGCTTAATACTCCGGTGACGCGTCATTAGTCATTTCTTAATACTCCAGCAAGCTATTACTCCGCAAGCTAGTAAATAATATGAATCGAGATGCTCGACCCTAAATACCGATATAGTCCAAAACAAAATTGAGTAAAACTTTGACAAATGTCATAATTTATTCTATTATTTTCTATTTCAATGGCACATTTTTGTTGCTAAATGGCCAACACTTTAAATTACGATGTGCACTATTTCTTCAGACGTATTTACACTGTTGTAAAGAGGGAAATGGAATTCTGACCTCTGTGACCTGTGTAAAAACCAATCAATCGAGAAGCTCTGACGAAGGCGATACTAACGAAGCGCCTGAAGGCAGGCGTCTCAAAAATCAATAGTTACATGTATGGGACCGTTAGTCGCTCGTGTGATCATTTTATAATTTAACATCATATTGTCTTATTTTCCATGGTAGTTTAATCTTTTGGGTTTCGGTTATAATATTTTCAGTCAAATCCTTGAAGTTTGCAAAAATTAATAGTTCTTTCTCAATTTTATTTGTACCGTCAAATCAACTAACAAAGCCTGCTGCTCACAATCTTTTATGAGACTTTCTATATCATCTGTGTATACCATATAATATTATACTATTCTTATTCTTTTAAGCCTTATTAAATATATAATAATAATAATAGTATATTATATGATGAACTGTATCTATTGAAAGAGATTAATAGGTGTTTTTGATTCTTCTTAATTTTGTATGGATTGCTTTTTTTTACATAGTCGACAAAAAGACGCACTGTAAAGATTGTGATGGGTACAAACTTCGCTATAATTGAACACATGCATGCGCAAATTGTAATAGATCTTGCGAGTTTTTTGATGGGGAACGTATTTGTTTCGAATGTTGGACCCACAATGGATATGATCTTGTTGTATATTATCGGGGAGTTGGAAAGAAGAGAGGTTATCATAGATGATATCATTTAGAAAAACTTTTGGGAGGGTACAATTTATCCCCAATAGACGAGCAGAGATGCGAGGATTTGTTTTTTTTGCAAGACTACAAAAATATTAGATAAGATAGGAGGCCGGAAAAGAGTAATTAAATTAAATTATATTTTCCAGAAGATATTTGTGCTATTGGAAATAAAAAAAGAAACAGAACCAATTAAGACAAAAGCTACTAGAGACAATTACGATACTATATGGAATCTGGTTGAAAAAGAACTAGTTACCATTTTACTTTGACGGATGCTTAGTAACCATTCAATTTATTCTTCTCAATATACCTTTCCAGGGGCTCAGTAAAACTACCATTTTCATGCAGGTGGAGTATTTTAGAAAAGCATGATGGGATTATGTCCCCATCTGGCATATTAGAAATTTGCACATATGAAAGAAGTTGTTTGAAACTCCTATGATATGATGTTAATAAAACATTTTTCTCTGCTATTTTAGTTGTGTTCATCAAAGCCGCAATGATAAGGGAATTGCTCCAACGATAGCTATGAAAACAGGAACTGCTGGGATTAATACCAATGCGGCTGAACAACCAATTATCCAACTTGTGATTTGTAACTCCGTGTTAATTCTGCCGCATGATTTGTAACTAAGTCTGTATGCTGCCGCTTGTATTGTCAAGTAACTAATTAATGTTTCCTTGCTTTTAATTTCTTTCATTATAATAGCTAGATTAATTGAAATATTTAGAAAACAATTGCTCATGTTCTTCGGCTGATATATTACCATTTTTTAATAACTCGTCGATTATGCTAATACCTTTATTCGTCGACTGCGGACTATTATTTCCAGATTTAATACTTCTACATACTAACTCCAGATCATTTACCAAATCATCGGGACTATTGTAATATTCTGCACAACCCCATAAAATCTTCTTATACTTTAAAGAACTTTTATGAATTGGTAAATCAGATAATTCTGTCAGTTCCTTGAATGCATTTTGAGATAGCTTCGAGTATGCTTTTCCATTGTTGTAACGCTTTGTGACCAAATCAATAAAATCATCATCCACTTTCAGATCTAGCACAACTGTTTTTTCTTGACTAGCAATAAGTTTGTTATGACCAACAAGATTATGTTTATCAGTTTAATATACCATAGTGGCCATCATTGCTGTCTTTGTAAGAATTTCTTTTTTGCTGCATACCTTCGCCGGAAGTATTTTTTGTAGTCTCTCTAGCTGTCTTAACTTGTTCTGGTAACTTCTCTATGTAAAACTCTATAGATTTCATTTTATCAACCGCCTCATCACGTTCAGTTTTAATTGGCGCTAAAGTTCTCTTTCGTAATTTTGGGTCATCCATTATTTTTTTAAGTTTTTCATCAGTTCTTATAGTTTCCGATTTCTGAAACATTTCATCTTGCTTTTTTATGCTAAGGTTGTCTATTCGTGTGTTTAGATATTTTAACTTGTCAGACAATTCTATGCATGTTTTGTTTAGCCTCTGACATACTTTTCATAATCAGTATCCTTATCTATAATATTTGGTATTTTAGATGGGACTATCAAACCATATTCATCAAGTACTTCTTTATCAATGCCAGCATCTAAATCAACATTATACGTTGGTTCCTTGGGCCTCGCAGCAGGTTCTTCTTCTTCCGATTCCTCTTCTTCCTCTTCAGGCTCTATTGAAGCACGTTTTTCTTTGATTTTTTTAAATAATATTTCCACTGGTATGGCGGATTTTGGTTCAAGCACTCTTTCTGAAGCAGGTTTTAATTTAATCCCAGAAGTTAACTTTTGCTTTAGATCCGCCATATAATCAGTCGGCGGTGCCCGGTCTTTAGGATCTGCGGTTTGCACGACAGCCGGTTTTTATCTCTAGTAACGAGTGGTGGTGGTGGTGGTGGTGGTGGTGATGGCGGAGGTGGTAGTATGGCTCCACGCTCGGGCGGGGCAACTAGTT
Organism: Cyrtodaria siliqua; assembly: GCA_037043455.1. Lineage (NCBI taxonomy): Eukaryota > Metazoa > Mollusca > Bivalvia > Adapedonta > Hiatellidae > Cyrtodaria > Cyrtodaria siliqua. The sequence continues at coordinate 128,726 of JAWPHD010007378.1, forward strand.
GCGGGCGTAGCGCCTCCGGGTATTTCTGGAAGGGTAACCAAATGTGCAGCTAGCTGTCTTGTTTGCTCTGTTATTCCACTAGTTACTGGCTCGAGCATGTTTTGGTATAAATCCTTGATAGCTCCTCTTTCTAGTCGTTTTTGAAAAACTTTATTTTCATATTCTGTTACAAGATTATTCGATATTTTCATTTTATTCGCTAAATTCTCTCCACTTTAACAAAGACATCTATACTATAGGGTTAGATTAAAATGACATGAGTTAAGATAAGTTGAGTATTATCCAAATATTATTATAATGGAAATTCCAAACTATGATATAAAGACAGACTACGGTAATTTCAAGCAGATATGGAACTTCATGCAAGACTGTTGTTTTAGAACGCGTGTATGCGGTAATTCAGGATCTGGCAAGACAAACACATTAGTTCACAAGTTGCTGGAACCTTTAGTTTACTACGACAAGATTTATTTATTTTTTTGCTAAATACTTGGAACAGTCAAAGTACCAGGTCTTGTCGCAAAAAATGAAAAGATAGCAAAAAAGAATAAATTTCCAGTGGAAGATATACTGGAGTGTTCGAATGATCAAGTTATCCCTGTGAATGAGTTGGACTCTGATACTCAAAAGACAGCTATTGTTGATGATTATGTTTGCGAGCGTAACCAAAATGATATCGTCAATTATTTCATCCAGGGAAGACACAAATATTGTTGCGTGATCTATTTATCTCAATCTTATTACAAAACTCCCAAAGACATTCGATTGAATTGCTCCCATTACATCTTCTTTGCAACTCCAGTTAATCGTGAGATGGGTATGCTTTAAAACGAACATGGTGTTAGCAAAGATCAGTACAGAAAAACAACTGACAAGCAGAATGACTTTCTGTATCTTGATCGTCTTAGGAAGTTGGTCAAAAGAAACTTCAACGGTGAAATTTAATCTATTATATATTATATAATGTTTTTTTTAATGATCTTGGTGAGGAAGTTGCTACTGGCAGTGTTAATATTGCAAATGTTGGTATTGTGCTGTCTGAGTAGGCAAAACATAAACACCTGGTTCATTATATTTACAAAGGTAAAAA